>APFE030663675.1:55674-102426 GCA_000404065.3 Pinus taeda
AACAATATAACAAAAAATTTGTTAAAACCAAGAACCGATGGCCATGACCCCGCCGGTCCAACCACATAATTTATGTGAGGTCAGCGGGGATCGAACCTGCCCGGCCTACGTGAGCTAGCCCCATGTGATACGGCCAAACCAACAAACCACCCCGCGTTGAATCCATATGTGATACGCACGACCCCCACTTAATTCAACATTAAATGCTCCACCAAAAACCTTAACAAACGCGCCAACAGGGTTTGGGTTACGGGAGTTATGGGGCAGGCTGCCCAATGCAGACCTAACACCCAAATACATACATTTATTATTTGAAAAAAAACAATGAATTAAAATGGGAGGGGCGGGGTTTGACCACCCAACCCCTCCTCAACAAATGTCTTTATTAACTAATGTGCCAAATGAATTCTTTGGGCAATTCACGCGAGAATTTATATAAACCCTCATTTGCACATTGCACCTAGGTAGATGGAGGAACTACGAGTGGGCACAGAAAATGAGGCAGAGTTGATTTTTAATTAATTTTTATGCAGGTGGAACCATGATTGAGCCAAATTTCCAAGAGGGTGAAATTTTCTCAGTGTCCAAATTTGACAAATTTTATGTTGATCTTACACCTCTCGGTGACACGAACCCAATGGCACAGTCAATTTCTTGATCTGAGCAGCCAATTTGTGGAGGATCCGGAGGAGGAATCTTTGAGGAATCTAGGGGGAATCTAAAAGATTCCTTAAGCCCCAGATTTCCACTTTCTTAGAATTCAAAAATTTGACAGTCGATTTTGCACTATTCGATGCCACAATTCTGATGGTGTGTTCAGATTTTTCATTTTCTCATTCTATTTTTCAACCACTTTTCAATGTGGAGTGCAGGTGTCAGCATTCATGTGCGAGCAACCATTTCATGAGATTCGACGCCGTGAGATCGATGGCATGAATAGCTTCAGCAGCTTGACATCCTTTTCTTCAGATGGCCCCTAGATGTGAGGTATATGCAGTGTGTTCATGGATATGAGTCCTTTTTGACTGAGAGTTCCTCTAGTAGAAAATCTCTTGGAGCCACTCCTACGTGAGGGCATTTCCTTGTATGATAGCGACATCACCTCTTATAGACATTATCACTATTGACAACACTTAATGCAATGGCCTACACCATCTTGACATTGGGGCCCAGAGACGTAGTCCCTCCTGGACGAACTCCGTTATCAACGTCTTGTTATGTTATGTTGCTGATGATTGTCATGTTCCTCTTCTTTACAGCATGCAGACGTATTCATTAATGTTATGTTAAAAATGCAATTTAACACATCACGAAAGTAAAAGGTCTTTGAAGGGTCCTTTGTCACACCTGGACCTGGATCAAGTGGTATCAGAGCGGTCTTTGCGTGGATGTGAATTACAGTGTGAACAATGGAACGTGCAGCAACAGAGGATGAAAAAGTGATGTATAAAACCATGCTCAAAATTTCCTAAAGGGTAGAGATAATGTATGAAACTCTACAGAAAGAGACAGAGGAAAAGGAGCAATTGCAACTTCAGTTGCAAGCCACGGAAAAGGCCCTAGAAGAACTGAAGCACAACAACCAAATTCTTCAAATAGATAACGTTGAATTGAAGATGCTTCTACATGAAGAGAAAGAGGAGAAACATAGTTTGCTACTATAGCTGCAAACAAAGGAAAAGGGCTTGGAAAAGCTGCAACGTGACCATGTGAGGTAAAATGTAATTCTCTAAATTCATGTATGTGCCTTGATGATGATTTCGCCATTTTCGAAAATCATACCATAGGATTTGGCTCCAAACTGTTGAAGAAAATGGGGCATGAAGGGAAAGGCTTGGGCATTAATGGCCAAGGCAATGTCAACCCCATCAAAGTAGAAGAATTACCCTGTCGAGCAAGACTTGAGTATGTGAGAAAAGAAGTTGGGGAATGCGTCAAGATAGCAAGCGAACCACCAACAATAGATGATGAGAGGCCCTCATCAATTATTTCTAAATTGACAGAGGAGGTAAAAGATGTTAATTTTCGTTCTGTTTCGTCTTCACATAATATGATTTCTGTTGGAGATTTGGAGATCCCAATTACAGGGACAAACATGAGGCTCCTTACAAGGACGAGGCACGAGGAAGAAGAAAAACTTGGTGTTAATAACCAAGGCATCAGTCAACCTTTGAAGGTTGTGCATAAACATCAATTTGCAAATTTGAGATACACCGAAGGAGAATACTCGAAGGTGTCAAATTCTTCTCAGACATCGTCGAAATCGTCGAGGAATGAGAATGATGGGAACACATCCCCATCATCCCATGGAAGTTTCCATGGCAAGGAAAGAGCCGAGGCAAGCTCTCATCGCCATAGTGACATTAGAGATAGCAAGGGAAGGTATAACCACTCTTGACATTCGAATGTTCATTTCAATTATAATCATGTTTTTAATGATGGAAAAATCAAGACATCAAAAAACATGTACCTTTTCTGGATTACATAACCATACATTTTCTAAGTGTTGGAAAAGAATGGAAGCACACAAAAGGATGAGGCGTGAAAGATGTAGAATTTCCCACTATAGATCAATAGACTATGCAATATACTAAAGCAAAATATAAGATATACTTCTACAACAAACTTGTGGAAGCTTAATCCATTATGAGCAAGATCAAATAGAACACATATAACTGAGAATGAGAAAGAAATCACACATGAACAGAGAAGAATACTCTGGGGAAAGCCTCAGCTAAAAACCCTGATCTCTGTAATATCATATAAGTGGAAATATGTCTGGATTACACAAAGCTTTAGTTCATAAGCTATCCAGCTCTCAGTACAATCCTACAATGTTGCTCATAGACTGAATAGACACAACATATGCCTTCCCCCAGCCCTCCAAGCCTCCTATTTCCTTGTACAGTTTCTCCTGGGGTCCAATGCTGCCACCTGTGTGAATTTGCCTCTCACACAACACATCAAACTCAAAAGTAACTACGCAGTCCTGAAGGAGATGATTCCTTCTACATGGATGAGTTTCCTATATAGTAAAATTCCTCCAACTGATAGTACATTTCCCTTTCCTCTAATCTCAACTGGGTCTTTGACTGAACAGACATGCATGAGTTATTTATGAGAGAATATTCAGTTATCTGAAGTGCAGCAGTTACATGCATGCATGCATTAACTAACTGAACTCACAATCAGTTCCAAAAACTGTTGGAACTAATCTAACTGACTAACTCAGATAATTGTACTAACCTAATTACAACTCAATACAACTCATCATTTCTCCTTTTTTAAGGGATAACTCCTCAATCAAAGGGATAATGTGCATTCTTCACATAGACTTTCAGTTTGATCTCCAACTAATTAACTCAAGATGAATTAATTAATTATTTTACAAATAGCTGCTAAGATCAAATTCGAATTTTACTTCTCAATTTTAGTTTAGGGACTAACTAAAATTGGAATCTATCCTAAAATGATATTTATAGCAATGATATTTTTAGCATTTCTATTTTATCATTCCTTGTTGCTATTTCCAACATTGATACCTAAGATGCTATTTATAGCAATGTTATTTTTAGCATTTCTATTTTATCATTCCTTGTTACTATTTCCAGCACTGATACCTGAGATGTTATTTATAACAATTCCATTTATATCATTTCTATTTATAGCATTTCTTGTTGCTATTTTCAACACTCCCTCTCAACAAGAAAGGCATTCAACTCGAACCCGATCCTAAACCTTTGGAATGTTCTGTATGCAACACTTCTCTGTAGTGTTGTTGCTCCAGCAACTTTAGAAACAAATAAATATCCAACCTGAATCAAAATGATGCCTCTGTCATCAAAGTCTCTGATTGTTATTGCCTCTATCGACTAAAAACTCTGCACCTCTGTGCTCTTCAATATCTGACTGCTCTAGCCTTTGTCACTTTGATCTTTGAATGCATCCACGCTGCTGCTAGTCCAATCTCCTAGAATTGCACCTCCTCTCATCATGTTGCATCGTGTTGCCCACTGTTACACTGCAACTCAGTTACTGAGAAGTAAGTAACTGATATCCCAACTGACCTCCCTGTTGGGCTAGAAACACCCTTTGATGCTGAAGCTTCCTCTACTACTCCATCTGCATCTGTCTTTACCCACTTAGCCAGTCCTGCTACTACTCGTCGGGGTTCCCGTAACAAGGTCTAATCAAAGAGGTTGGGTACCTCAATGATCATGCCCCTATTCCAGCCTTCTTGGGACTGTCACTCCACATCGCCCCACCTCCTACTTGGAGGTATGGATGCATGTGATCCCTCTACCCACTTGGCTCGAAATTTCCCCCTACTGGAGGTATCTACATGAGTGGATGCCTCCACTCAATCTCCTCTCGGCTTCTCCAGTTGTGGCTACTCCACAACCTCCTGAAGTTGCTTCACCAATTGTGGCTTCTCCACAATTGTTTGAGACTTCTTTTGGCACTGCTTTTTGAGAGGTAATGTACTTTCCCTCTCAACCACCAAATCTCCAACATTTACCTTGCTCCTCGAGGCTTTACATGCATCTTAAACCTCAAGAGCATACAGGTTCTTGACTCGTGAACCGATCTGCTTCACCTGTCTCGTGGTGATGTGTCTAAGGAAAACCTTTCCCTTACTGAAGACTACATCATAGCATTTATCTTCAAGCATCGCGATTGATACCAAGTTTTTCTTCAGTCCTAGCAGATACTTCACATCTGTCAAGGTAATGCGAGCTCCATGCTCCCTCTGCAAAACAATCGTGCCTACACCTAAGACACTATACTTTTCATCATTACCCATCACTATGAGTATCTGGAGGTCTTTCTCCTCCAAGGTACTGAACAAACTCTTATCGCCAGTCATGTGGAATGAAGCTCCATTATCATGAAACCAACTGCAATCCATCATCGATGAAACCATGCATGTGATGAGGGTGAAATCCAACTCGAACTGTGAGGCCAGTGCCTCACCTTCTGATCCTTCTAAGGATCCCTTCTTGGATCTTTTGTGGACAATTTGTTGCATAATGGCCCACCTCATGACAATGAAAGCATCGCACTTTCGAATTGTCAAACTTCTCCCCACCATGGGAAGAACTCGATTTTGGATGAGAATCCTTCTCCTTCCCTTTCTTCACCTTACTTGCTAAGGTGAAATTTTCTTCATCCTCCTTGAATGAAGAACCATCTTTGGTGCTTCTTCTTATCTCCTCCTACATCAGATCCGACCAAAGTCGTTCCCAATCTGGCAGTTTCTCTCTTCCATTTACCGAGTCTTAGTAGCTATGCTAGCTTTTAGGAAGACCGAGGAGAGCAAGACTCCACATGTCATCATTGGTTGTCGTGATCCCTACACTTCCAATCTCATCCCTGCATGTAGTGAGCTTGTTCAGATATGTAGAGATCATGTCGCCCTTTTCACACTTGATTTTCCGAAGCTTGTCTTTCAGCACCAGCTTCCTCTAATCATTGTTGTTCTGATATAGATCTTTCAATGTTTTCCACATTGAAAACAATGTCTCCTTCCCATGGAGACTCGAGACTATGTGGTCTCAAACTCCCTCTAGAAGGATTCTCCTCGCTCTAGCCACACATTTCTTCCATTCCGCCAATTCTGTAGCATTAGTTGTTGCTAGCTTGGGGACTTCTTGATCAATGAAGTCCTTTAGACCATTGTCCTCTAATACTGCTTCCATGTGATCCTTCCAAGCTATATAATTTGAGTTGCCATCAAGGGCATACTCGAGTCTTAAACTGTTGAATGCCATTGGTGAAAAGAATTTGAGATGCGATAAGAATTCGAATTCTATAACCAGGAACTTCAACCTTCGAACTTCTCCCTTCTTTGTATATTGTTCTCTCCTCTGATCACCTTTGCTCTGATACCATGTAGAATTTCCACTATAGATCAACAGATTATGCAATATACTAAAGAAAAATACAAGATCTACTTCTACAACAAACTTGCGAAAGCTTAATCCATTATGAGCAAGATCAAATAGAACACATATAACTGAGAATGAGAAAGCAATCACACATGTACACAGAAGAATACTCTGGGGAAAGCCTAAGCTAAAAATCCCGATCTCTGTAATATCATACAAGTGGAAATATTCCTAGATTACACAAAGCTTTAGCTCACAAGCTATCCAACTCTTAGTACAATCCTACAATGTTGCTCATAGACTGAACAGACACAACACATGCCTTCCCTCAGCCCTCCAAGCCTCCTATTTCCTTGCGCAGTTTCTCCTGGGGTCCAATGTTGCCACCTGTGTGAATTTACCTCTCACACAACACATCAAACTCAAAAGTAGCTACACAGTCCTGAAGGAGATGATTCCTTCTGCATGGATGAGTTTCCTATAATATAAAATTCCTCCAACTGATAGTACACTACCCCTTCCTTTGATCTCAACTGGGTCTCTGACTGAACTAACATGCATGAGTTATTTATGAGAGAATATTCAGTTATCTAAAGTGTAGCAGTTACATGCATGCATGCATTAACTAACTGAACTCACAATTAGTTCCACAAACTGTTGGAACTAATCTAACTAGACTTAACTCAGATAAATGAACTAGCTAATTACAACTCAAATACAACTCATCCTTTTCTCTTTAATTAAGGGATAACTTCCTCAATCAAAGGGATAATTGTTGCATGTTTTCACATAAACTTCATGTTTGATTTTCTCTAACTAATTAACTCAAAATAAATTAATTAATTATTTTACAGACAACTACTAAGATGAAATTTGAATTTTACTTCTCAATTTTAGTTCAGGAACTAACAAAAACTGGAATCTATCCCGAAATGCTATTTATAGCAATGCTATTTTTAGCATTTCTATTTTATCATTCCTTGTTGCTATTTCCAACATTGATACCTAAGATGTTATTTATAGAAATGTTATTTTTAGCATTTCTATTTTATCATTCCTTGTTGCTATTTCTAACACTGATACCTGAGATGCTATTTATAGCATTTCTTGTTGCTATTTTCAACAAAAGAGCCTCTCAACAGCAGGTTAAATAGACATGGAGAAAAAAGATGTATTGCAGTCATTGCGACAGAAGTGGCCATCAAAGAGCCACTTGTTGGAGGCTCCGTCTAGAACAATGCCTTAAAGACAGAGTGTCGGTGCGTGAACCAGGTGGAACAATTGTTCGACAAGCAAAACCGCCACAAGGAAGCGACCCATTCACATTGATAAGTGAAAAATAGTTTCTAGATATGTTGTCTTGTCATGGTCATGCTTTTGTAAATCATTTGTTGCATTTCAAAATGTAAAAGTGATGATGTGGTTCCATCATTTGTTCAACAACAATGATGTTTGGTATTATTTTGAGTCACATTTTAAATTCTGAAAGTGATGTTGTGTTTCCATCACTTATCAAAGCAAAACAATAGTGTTTGGCTTTATGTTGTAAATCATGTGTTGCAGTGATGATGTGTTTTCCATCACTTGTTGAAGCAACAATGATATGTTGGCCTTGTGTTCATAGTTGGGGTATTTTATCCATCATGATGTAAACTTGACCACTGAGTATGTGTTAAAAACTCGTGGCAAGTGTGGGATGCTTGGGTCATTTGTTGGTCATGAGAGTCAAGCATGTAACATGCAAAAACAATGTACTACAGGTTGCAAAGGTTGAAGGTGTCGGCTCATCGCTTAAGGCTCTGAAGAAAAAAGGTGAAGGAGATGGAAGCGAGACCTTTCAGGATGCTCGAGATGCAGACAAGGTACAGAGACGTTGCAAATTATTTTTCATGCTTTTGGAGGACCAAAAGCTCCTTAGTGGGGAGGATTAATTCAGGTGGCTCTAGAGACACACACAAGCCAGAGGACTTATGAAAGCACAAAAATCAAAGTGATCGAAATGATTTCAAGCTAGGACCAAATGTTAGATCTCGTCATCCTGATCACAGTAGTATGAACGGTTCATCAATCCAACCTCGTATGAGGGAGAACGAGCCAGTCAAAGTTTTGGTCAAAGTTGGGTTGTGGGCCACGTTTAAGTGTCCTACAATTTGACTAACCTCAGGGCATTAAACCTAGCTCCTGAAAGCAAGGAAAATTGTGGCCTCTTTAATTTGTCTAACAACCCTTATGTTAGACAAAATTTAAAAAATTCCCTATTTTAAATAGAAATAGAAATAATATATATATATATATATTATATAAGTGTGGCGGGGCACGCCCCACCAACCCCACCACCACCAAAACAATATAACAAAAAATTTATTAAAACTAAGAACCAGCGGCCATGACCCTGCCAGTGCAACCACATAACCATATTAACATTAATATGGGGTGGGCACGGGCCACCTCCGTGGAGCTAGCCCACACCCCACCAAACATAACATTGCATTTATGTGAGGCCGGCGGGGATCGAACCCACTCGGCCCATGTGGGCTGGCCCCATGTGATATGGCCCAACCAACAAACCACCCACGTTGAATCCATATGTGATACACACGACCCCCACTTAATTCAACATTAAATACGCCACCAAAAACCTTAACAAACGCGCCAACAGGGTTTGGGTTACAGGAGTTATGGGGCGGGCCGCCCAATGCGAACCTGACCCCCAAATACATACGTTTATTATTTAAAAAAAAACAATAATGAATTAAAATGGGAGGGGCGGGGTTTGACCACCCGACCCCTCCTCAATAAATGTCTTTATTAACCAATGTGCCAAATGAATTCTTTGGATAATCCGCCCGAGAATTTATATAAACCTTCATTTGCGCAGTGCACCCAGGTAGATGGAGGAACTAGGAGCGGACACAGAAAATGAGGCAGAGTTAATTTTTAATTAATTTTTATGCAGGTGGAACCATGATTGAGCCAAATTTCCAAGAGGGTGAAATTTTCACAGTGTCCAAATTGGACAAATTTTATGTCGATCTTACCTCTCGGCGACACGAACCCAATGGCACAATCAGTTTCTTGATCTAAGTAGCCGATTTGTGGAGGACCCGGAGGAGGAATTTTTTTGGAATCTAGGGGGAACCTAAAAGATTCCTTGAGCCCCAGATTTCCACTTTCTCAGAATTCAGAAATTTGACAGTCGATTTTGTACTATTCGATGCCACAAATTTGATGGTGTGTTCAGATTTTTCATTTGCTCATTCTATTTTTCGGCCACTTTTCAATGTGGAGTGCAGGCATCAGCATTCATGTGCGAGCAGCCACTTCATCATATTCGACACCGTGAGATCAATGGCACGAACAGCTTCAATAGCTTGACATCATTTTCTTCAGATGGCCCCTGGATGTGAGGTATATGCAGTGCATTCATGTACTTCTTTTACTATGCATTGTGCTGCACATATCCCTGTTTGATGCTTGATGTGGGATCTTGTTTCTTACTCGTTTTCACGATTCGTGCTTGATGTGATGCAAAATCATATGTGTGATGTACTTGTTGTCATGATTCGTCATGTTGTTTTTTGAGATCCCATTGTTGTATGTTGATGGGATACTCATGTTGTTGTCATGTATGTTTGCATTAAGATCTCTTTTATGCCATGTTGGCGGGATGCCCATCATGCATGAGTTTTATGTTATACTGATAGGAGTCCTTTTTGACTGAGAGTTCCTGTAGCGGAACATCTCTTGGAGCCACTCATGCGTGAGGGCATTTCCTTGTATGATAGCGACATCACCTCTTATGTACATCATCACTATTGACAAAACTTAATGCAATGGCCTACACCATCTTGACATTGGGGCCCGGAGACGTAGTCCCTCCTAGATGAACTCCGTTATCAACGTCTTGTTATTTTATGTCGCTAATGATTGTCATGTTCCTCTTCTTTACAACATGCAGATGTATTCATTAATGTTCTTTTAAAAATGCAATTTAACACATCATGAAAGTAAAAGGTCTTGGAAGGGTCCTTTGTCACACCTGGACCTGGATCATTCCCATATCAACATAGTGTCATTCCTGTCATTATTGAGAGTTAAATTTTACTTTTACAGCAAAAAAAATTAGCTAGGGGTTTTGTTACTAGGGTTTACAAACCCTAGATTTTGTGAGTCTTCAATATCTACTATTTAAGAAATCGCAAATCCTACAAGCATACTAATAGGTTAGTTTGCAATACCCTAGAGACATTAATGATAAACCCACTATACATGAAACTTCGTTCATTGGCCCAGTCTTCATAAGGAAATAATATGAATGTTAACATATCAATTATGTTACGATCTCTAATATATATCTATGCAAGCCCTTTTACTATCTTTCAAAAGATCATCACCATGACCTATAGGACTTAATATAATCGACATAGATCATGAAGTGCACAAAAATTATCCATACCTCTTCAACCTTACCTATCCATCCTTGTAGAGATTTGGTCTTGTTTCTTCAGTTGACATGCGTGGACTTCCTTCAATAGAGGTACCTTAGACCTTCAATTATCGAACTAAGATGTTGATCATAGGAATTTCCTAGGGTTTCTTCCAATGTTCTTTGCATATATATCGTCAAGGAGGTTATGGTCTCTCCACCAATTTTCAATCCATTATCAGATTTTATTGTATCATATAGGTCGACTTTGATGATGTTATTAGTCTTTTCTTTTGTGTATAGGAAGGGAGTCTTAATAGTATAGTTGCTCCTCATATTCATATCATAGAGATGAGTTTCATCAAGCTTTAGATATCTTATCACAATTCTTCCATAGTTCACAAAGTCTCATCTTTTAGATGATTTTAGCCCCTTCCCCAGTCTTTTGGTCCTATAGCATATAGAATTTGATATATTTTGTACAAATAGAGGAGCTCGGTACTTTAGAGAGATATGTCATGGATAAGATTAGCTTTGTATGCCTTTAAATTCATCATATGTACAAGTACATGCTTCAAAGATTTCACAAAGTTATTGTTGTTGTCCTTTTCCTTTTGTTACAGGCCTATAATTTTAATTTACAAATTTCCTTGCATCCATGTGTTTTTCAAGAACAAGTGAATGATTTCCAGAGCTAAAAATTGCTTCAGTAGTTTGGATGTTAGGAGGTTTTTGGATGTCTTCCTTGGATCTTGTCAGAAAAATTATGAGCCTCATACTTCTGAACTTTGCATATGAGTTATGTCCTTAGCATCCCTTAGGTCTTCAAACAATGTATAAGACATTTCCCTGGAAACACATGTATATTGTCACATAATTCATATAAGTTGCCGCAAAACTCATATGCTTTTTATAATTTGTATCTTGGTGTCATCAAGAATGCCTTGGGATTTTTTGAGTATGATGTTGTAGTAACTTTGGTTGTCACAGAGACCTTTTAGTCTTCTTTTCCTACTTGAGCGATAGTATATGTAACTTTTTTTATCTTTCTATACTTTGCCCTTCATTCTTTTGGTGTCATTTGCTTGGGATATTCAAATTTGTTTAGTCCATATTCACCTGTTATGTGTCTAGAAGAACTCACATCATGGAGAAATGTGTCACCATAGAAACCTTTTTCATATAGAGATATATTGCCACATAGACTCACATTACATGTCCACAAAACTTGCATTGTATTTCTACATGAATTAGTGGCATTTAGCCTTGTGTATGATAGATGATATATGCTTTAGAATCTTTGTTGATATACCTTAGATTGTGCCACATACTTGAACTCCTCTTCCAAATTTCCTCTGATATTTGAATTTATAGGATATAATACAATAGTACCATGGAGACTTTGCATTCAGATATAAAATGGAGTGCTTCAAATATGTAAATTGTGTTATGTCATATAATTTGGATGCCATGATAGAAAAATTCAAATCCTCATAAAAAGTATAATCCTTCACATGTTACAGAGAGAAGATGCTACTGAAATTTATGTGCCATAGAAATCTTATGATTAAGATTATCCATTTGCCATTTTATAGTTTTAAGATATACAAATCATGAATTATTTTGACCTTCATCCTCTTTGTAGATTGCAGCAATTAATAAGCTTGTATTAGTTCGGTCCTCAGAGATATGATCGTCCTCTTGTCCTCAACACTTTTTATGATCTTGACTTCTCCATATTAGACCTTGTGCCTTGACTTCTTCCAACTTTAGCACAACTTAGGGTTTCCTTACCAGTGTCATGTCGTCATTATAACTCTAATACCATGTTGAGAAACTAAGTGTAGAGTAGTTTAGTCTAGATTTATCTTATTGATAATTACTTTTAAATGTTATATGCTTTCTTATTACTTATTATGTTCTCTTCATCAAGCAATTATATAAATATTCAAAATAAAAGGATCACAAAGAGACAAAGAACACCAAAAATTAAGCTCCAAGCTAGGGCAAAACCCCACAAGGGGGAAAACCCAAAACTCCTCTTCTTATAGAATCATATCAAAGTGAGATACCCAAGACCCAAGACCAAGACCAAAAATTGCCACAAAGATCCAAGTCAACCCTCCTCCAAGTCTCCAATCAAGTCAAAGTCAACACTAGTCAACCTTCTGAAATCTAGTCAACTCCTAAAATTTCAACCCCATGAAATTTTGCTAAAATTTCGGGCCTATAGTATCTCGGAAAAATCCACATATGTGAGAAAAACTAGGGCAAAAAAACTCGTCACCAATCTCCTTTGACTTCCACTGTCTTCTTGTTTGGCACAAAAATTGATGTGATGATGTGAGTGAATGAATGAGCTTCCAAGAGATTGAATTGTCTTGTATTTATAGATGTCCAAGAGGGTCTTGTGATTGACATTTTGACTTTTTGACGTCTTTGTTGTCGTGACATCTATTTTTAGGACATGTTTTATTAAAAATTGTAAAGAGCATATAAGACTTTGGTATTGAATTGGTCTCGGTGTTGACATTTTGACTTTTTGACTCGATAAAATCTTTTTCTTTTCTTTTATAAAGAGTCCAAATGGGACTTGACTCAAACACATTTCTTTTGACTCACAATAAATTATCTTTTGAATCAATTGACCCTATAAACATGAATAACATAATTTGAATAAGAATAAAATAATAATAAAAGAATATACTTAATGATAAAAATTATATTTTATTACATTATAAAAATTGGCACTAGTTACATTTCAAACATATGGATCCATATATATATATACAAGATTTAGAACATCCATGAAGCATCTAGATATCCAAGACCTCCAAAAAAATGTATATTAAGTATTATGGAAATCTTAAAAATTATGTATGTAAAATGTTTAGATGTAGATATCCATGAAGATAAAAAATAATAATAATAATTAAAATAATAATAAGATTTAAAAGCAAACATGAAATAAAAATAAACATTAATAAAAATGAAAATAAACATATATTAAAAACAAATAAAATAAATAATGAAATCATGATGGGTACTTGCATGAACCTTAAGAACTGGATGGTGAATGAAAATCAATCTTGGCCCTAGATTTTTCAAGATGTAGTGCATTCACAATCCAAACGCTGGATGATATCTAGATATTCAACATTCATAACATCTCAGAAAAAAGAAAAAACATAAATGAATCTCTTGAATCCAAATGACCTAAAAGCAAAACCAAGGGATGACACAACAAAATCATGTGCCACCCACATTCATTAAGCAATACATCTAGGAGATGTGTCATCTACTACCCCTGAATATGAAATAATACAATACTTCCAAGGGCCATAACTTTGTGTTCCAAACTTGAAATGAGAATTGATGTATCGAAGTCAACCCATGATGATAGCCTCAATATTGGAAAATGGTGAATTGAGAGAAACAAAACTTTATAGCCTACTTAGTCTATCAAAATAAATTACATACCAATTTATGACCTATCACAAAGAATAAATGCAATCAAAAGAAAAAGAGGATTAAAGATTTAATCTTGAAAACAAAAGGTAGTGAAAAATAGACAATAAACTCACACTATTAGGCATTAAATAAAAAAAATTGGTAGTGGAGTAACCTTTTCTTTTATTTGTCCAAGCAAAATAAAATGGGTGGTCATTGTGTCCACAATAGCCAACTAGGAATTTCTGTTGTACATTCTCTATTGAGGTCAAAAAAGAGATGGCAAACATGAGAACTTTAGTTAAACCAAAGTGGAAAATGATAACAAAAGATTAAATTGACGTAAAATAAAATGGTTGGACCTTTGGTTTGAGCTTCTCTAGAGACAAAAAATTTAGGCCAATGGAGCTTTATTGGCTCAATAAAACTTTCATTGCCTAAGGAGTGGAGGAAAAAGCCCTCCAACAAGAAGCCATTCTCCACAAACTCGGTTTTATGGATAGGAAATTTTAAGTGGTTTCCAAAGTAATTTTCAACATTAACATCATAGTTTCCCATCCTTAGGATAGAGAAAACTACAACCTAGCAACTCGTAAAGGAAATCTAGGATAAGAGGGAACTCCTCCCCACTCGATCCTAATTGAAAACCCCCTACTCACAAAAGAAGCTCAAGAGACCATCCAAATCTACAAGCCTACCAAACAAAATCTATCCAATATTTTTTTATGCTAAATTTAAAGATGTTACTCATTCATCATGTTTTATGTCATTCGATAGTACTTCTTGTACTACCTATGCTAGTATATGTTCAACACTGAAAAGTTACAAGACTTTCTATGGAGTTTACACCATGGCTCCTTTTTTACTTGCTATGGCTTGATTTCTTTAGTGGCAAGCAATGAAAAAAAACATAATTGTCAATTTTTCATTTGATATAAACAAAAGGATTTATTGATTAATAATAAAAGTAATAATGCAATATATTTTTCATATTATATTTTGAAATAAGAAATAAGTGTTTCCACATCTCATTCATAAGACATGCTCAATCTAGAACTATTAGAGTAGGCTTCATGCCCTACAAACTTTACAAAACACTTACTAGGGCCTCGACATTGCTCCAACAAACTAATTCTATTCTATGGATGAAAGGCAAAACTCCCAAACCAAAGATGAGATTGGCTATTGAGCCATTCCTATCTACACTAATCTCATGAACATCTTTGGGAGAGCCAGTTGTTATTATTTTATAGCATAAGGATGATTGCTTCCATCATTGACCAAAACACACCATATTCTCTTTTAAGAGCTCCAACTATGGTATCAATAGAATACATTATCATGAAAACACCTTTTGAATGGGATTCAAGATTGTGATTGAAGTGTAGATTGACGACTTTGTAGTCATTCAAGCAAGCCATTATTTGGACAAGCTTGCTCCTACTCCATCAAATCATTTTTCTCTCTTAACCTAATGTGGAAGTATAAAAGAAAAGTAATGGCCTTAGCATTGAAGACTAACACATGATAAAAGTCAGTGTGGAGAGAGAATTAAAGAGCTTAGGTACACTATAGATTATAAGAATGTTGTCACATGGTTGGGAGTTAAAACCACGGTAAGACAAAAAGCACTTTCCAATGAAGCATACATACCAATACTTTTAGATAGATAGTCTCATGCCATGAAAACATTTGAAACATATATATGTCACGTAATTTTTCCACACTAAAATATGCCCTCCATTTTAATAATATTATTTATAATATAAATTTCAGGAAAATTTTGATCATTAAAAACAAAATTATAAAAATAATTAAAAATTATAAACACTACCAAAAAAATGTTCATTTTCTTAAATAAATCATGACCATTGTAGTTCATTTTTATTTTTATGTAAAAATATTTGCAATATTAAAGACTACAAGCCTCATCTCTATTGATACAATATATAAACTCCATATGTAGCTGCATAATCATACATAGGCAAAATTTGACCACCAAAGATAACTCAGTAATGATTCGTAAAAGGGTAAGATTTTCACTCTTACTGAATGCCTGAAGTCTCACCAAACATGAAGTCTTGGGTTCAAATCTTGTGCTATCCCCCAATCCGGGTGAGAAATTAGAAATTAGACATGATGAAATAGTCCTACCAAGCTTTAAAAACATCTATCCACTTTTAAAATAAGAATTTTAACATTAAAAAAATATTATTAAAAAAATTCAACATAAAAAATAATATTATGCATGCTAATGTTACAATCTCTAATAAAACATGTCTTCAAAACAGAGGTCACGACAGTAAAGATTGGATGAAATTTTTTACGATTTTTTTAAATTTCAATTAACAACAATTTCTAGGTAAACATCTCTTAAAAGCTAGAGGAAATTTTTTATGATTTTTTTACATTTCAATTAACAACAATTTCTAGGTAAACATCTCTTAAAAACACTAAAAACGTTCTTAGTACCAGATTAAAATGAATTGTCAATTTTTATTTTTATTTTTATTAACACCAATTTCTAACCGAAACATCTCTTAAAATGCTCCAAATACTTTAACGAAATTTTCATGATTTTAAATTTGGATGGAAACCAATTTCTAACCCACCGTCGCTTAAAATGCTCCAAGTACATCAAAGACTGAATGAAATTGACAACGATTTTTTAATTGGAATTGACCAGTGTGCGTAAATCATTTGTTCGGGTATTAGAACTAAATCAGAATTAACTGAAATTGTAACACAGCCATAAATATAAAATCTTGCTGGAACGTGCAGATGTCAACTAAGTGTGGCATAAAGGTCTAACAAAATATCTATTAGACAGGTACCAAACAGAACCGCAACTGGTCTTGGACAGGAACCAAACAGAAACGCAGAAGACTGCTAGGGGTTTACCCGCCTGACGCTAGGTGTCAGCATGAGGACGAAAGAGACCCGACGCTAAGTGTCAGCCGGAGAACGAAAGGGATGACTAAGGTCCCTTTCAAAGGAATTAGGATTAGCATCATCTTCTTTATCATCATCAAAATTCTTCCTTTCGAAGAACAATAAATTTAAACAAGTTCGTGCAGCACTAGACTACCATCTCTGGGCTTATTAAATACAACGAATGTTGGAAACCATCTCGATAGCAACAAACTTTGAACCATTCATATTCAATACAATCTTACCCTTCACTGGGAAAACTTTATGCTATGGATTGAAAATTTATTTATTTTGTAAAACTCTATACAGTTAGATGATATAGACAAATTACCACAAACTGACCCTCAACGCACTATATCACATGACAAAATATCAAAAATTGCAGTGGCGATAGCACTAATAGATATCCAGTAATTGGAATGAGATCCTGGGGAAATATCACCGAAGACAATTTAACTACGAAGTAACAATTTATCAATTCACAGCACATTTTACTCTCCTAAAGATCTTGATTATGAGATGTAAAATTCTAAATGGAAGTAAGCATATCATCGAATGAAGCAAATTGCTAGGTTAATGTTGCTTGAAATTGCTCATAATAAAACTTTCAATTGAATAAGCCAAAAGAATGGTTGAAAACAAATCAATAATAGCTAAACAGGATAAATGTCCTCTTGATCCCTGAAATTGCTAGGTTAATTGCCTCAGATAGGACTAAAGCATGTTGTATAAGAGGTATGAGTGTCTTTCATTCGATACAAGTCCACCACCACTGAAGGTTCTTTAGGTAGATTAATCGATATCTGGTAGATAGAAAAGAGTAAATTCAATAGCATCTGAATGGCACAGCTCTTCCTTTGAAGATGCAAAAGTTCTGTTCATCTTTTGACAAATCAGAAGCACCTATATTATAACCAACAATACCATGCTACAAAAGATATTTATATTGAACAAATCTCATCTTTTTTATCAAGGAGGTCGTGCTGCCTTTGAATATGGTTGCCACGAGCACTTTCATCATAATGTAGAGCAACACCATCCGTGCAGCCACCACACCGCTAATAAAGTAACCATAGCAACTGAATATCTCAACTGAAAGGAGAGGGTCTTGGAACAGATTCTTATGTAACATTTTTGGCCCTTGAATACTTCCACCAAAATGCAGCCAACACTAGTGTACCAGCGGTGCCGATCAAAACCTGTTAACAGGATTAACATTTTTCTAAGACTAAATAAAGAGACAATTATAAGCATTCAAACAGACAATCTAAGAAAAATTAACCTTCTGAAAGATAGAGACTAGCAGTTTATTTAAGAAGCTTCTATTTCTACAAGTCTCTTTAGTTGAACCATATTAGACCATCAGTTTAAGCTCAGTAAACCATCCTGTGAAATCACTCTCAATTCTAGCAAGTATTTGGTGTAAACCATCTAGCATATCACTAAGCTTTTTTCTTCATGAAATCAAACTCGCCACACAACTTGATTTTCAGGGCTCTATCCCCACTGGGGTTTAAACCTGGGTAAGAAGCTTCTATTTCTACAAGTCTCTTTAGTTGAACCATATTAGACCATCAGTTTAAGCTCAGTAAACCATCCTGTGAAATCACTCTCAATTCTAGCAAGTATTTGGTGTAAACCATCTAGCATATCACTAAGCTTTTTTCTTCATGAAATCAAACTCGCCACACAACTTGATTTTCAGGGCTCTATCCCCACTGGGGTTTAAACCTGGGTAATCATCATCATCACTAAGTTTTGCATTTTATCCAAACAAAATCTGGACATGAAAACTCTTATGAATGAAAGCCAGATGTAGACACCTCGACATTTAAAGACATTCTGGAAAATGTGATTACCTTTCCTTCTATGCCCAATCTTTTCTCTCCACTGAACAGGAAAGACTTCAATCTTTGCAACCTAGGTAATTTTGGCATAAGTACAACTACTGTATATTGTTTTGTGCATGGTGATGGCAATATCCTCTGCAATGCTTCTTGCATTGTTACGTTTGTTAAGGAAGATCTGACTTTGTTGCGCCATTCATCCTGGGCCTGGACAAAGAAATTTCATCTTATCAATGCTAAAATAATTTCCCATATGATTAGCCACATAATCATTCTATGAACTTTCCATGCGTTCCATGCGTTCAAATATCCATCTTATCTATAATACTGAAAAAGAGAATATGCATCAGTTTAATGCTCCTGTTGAAGGAAACAGATCATTTTCCTTGAGTTTCTAGGCACAATCAGAGGTATTATCATAATCTAACATAAATTTGCTTGGTACAAAGTACAAACAACATAAACATTCAAATATCATTGACTTTAAGCATCAAGTTGACTTCAAATTTTTGTCCAAAGAAATTAAGAATAGTCAAATTAAAAAAGCAAACTTCCCTAAAAGCATAATCAACTTCCAAAATATGGCATAGTGTCAACTGACATGCCCAAGGTACAGAACTTTTAACAACTTCAGAAATTACAACAGGATAATTTGATAATTCATGAGTCCTACTACATAGTCGAGGCTCTAAATTCACAGGATTTAAAAGATCGCCAATGTGGCATTTAATCATTATTATCCACCATTTTGTATGTGTATTACACGTGATTTTCTTCACATACTTTAGAGATTTGTAGCATGCAACAGTGATTCTAGCCTTGCACAGATTGGAAATTCTGTAGAAGTTGCTTCAACATTGCATCATGGACCTTTTGGCTTGACTTGGAGATGGTATTTTCCTTGGGTTGGATGTTGTCTTGAGGAGGACATTCTGTTTGATGAATCATTATAGGTTGGTTCTATTTTCATATTTGCACATGCCTTTGTTGACGATTATGGGATGTTTTTGCTGCTACATGATGATACCCTTTCATAGAGTGGATATGGCTCAGTTGTTGTGATGCTATTATATCAACATCTCAAATTGTTGGTATTCACAGACTTGATAGTAAGAGCACTCTACTGTTAGAAATGTTAATGATGATCCTATTATGACACTTGACACAGTAGACAAGGGCCTTCATAAAGCGCTTCCTTTATGACAGTTTTCGTGGTGGTCCAACATGTTTTGAAAGGTCAGCCATTCCCATTTTCCATTCAATGATTTATTGCTAGAGCATTTGGGTTGTTCTACATGTTTTGACAATGAGATTGCACCCTATGATGGATGTACCTAGTGCCCTTAAAGGGTTTTGACACTTGGAACAGTTTGTCATAACATTTTGGCATCGTTCTCAAGAATAAAGCCCATTTCCAGGAAACATTTCTAGATCAACTACATTCTTTGACGAGGGTGTATTTTTGAAGATCATATTCTCATCTTGGCAACTCCACTGGAAGAACAAAGTCCTTGTTCTTTACCAATTTTTGAAGACTTTGTGCTTATAGAGTGAAACAAGAAACATAATGAAGGCATTGCAGATTCACCTTGACAACTCTAGAGATGCTTGGTATGAGGTATTGTATTGTATTTTCATATTTCATATCAAGATGTATGTTCAAGTAAAAAGATGGCAACATGGAAATTTCATGAATGTATCCTCCTACTGATATTGAGAAAATTCTGAGGTACCCCAATCATTACTCTCCCAAATGGCCGAAGCACCTTCCAAAGTTTGATTGTGACGATCATTTTTTTATTCAACATATCACATCATCTTTGCCATATCTTTCAAAGCTCAATTTAATACATGCGGGATTTTTTAATAAAACTATTGGTATTTTCATAAGAAGAAGATCCAAATAATTGACTCAAGCATTGTAGTAGCCTAAGGAAAATATTTACATTTTCAGGTTTGATTGTAGTCTTCCTCAAGCATTGGGGTCCTCGCTATCAATGAAGAGATTCTTGAAAACCTTGTGGAAATGCTACATGAAGATGAAAAAAGCACCTCATAATCATATGGAGAATCAATCACATGAAGAGCATATTGATGAAGTTCCTTCCCATGTTTCCATGGTAGAGCAAAAGCAACCTCTTTGTTCTCTTGAGGATCAAATACAAGAAAATTTTGATGAAGATTTTGAAGATCAAGCACCTCAAGACTCCATTGAAGACATAGTGCATGAAAAAGAAAGTAATGATCAAGCACTTGAAAAAGATCCAACTGGTGAACGCACTCAAGTCTCCATGCCATCATTTCATGAAGACAATGGTTTGGGAAGCCATGATCTTCCTCAAACTCCTTAATACAATGATGCATTTGTTGAAAATGGTTGTTATTAATGTCCAAGGCTGTCCAAATGAAATAAAAATCATGTGTCATGCATGGACTGCGTAAACTGAGATGAGGTGAAGAGACAAATCGATACAGGGCCGAAGATAGGATGGAGAAGATACAGTCATGCTGTGAGGTTGGATTCTGAGCAATAAGTTTATTATCTGAAAGAAAAGGCCCAGGAAAATATTCAAAATAGTTGCGCGAATCCAAATGATGCTATGTGATACATTACAGAGCACATTGTTTACAGCTGCCAGAAAATACAGTTCATCCTCGACACCATGCTGCACTATGGGTTCAATATCTCGCATGTAGCTATTCAGCAGCTCACCTGTGGCTTCATGGGTAATATGAATTTCTGTTGCTAGCTCAGGATGCCTCCTCACAACCCTCGTCATCTGAGAAATTTATTTTTGAATGTATGATTTAAATATGTTCAATTAGCCTAGCTTTTGCACAAGTTGGCTCTAAGACAAATTAACTAAATGTCAAACACTATATATATATATATATATGCCACTCGTGTGGCTCACTTGTATGAACTCAGATCCACAGTCAAGGGAAGATCAAGGAGCTTGTTTCAATCCTGTCTAAGTGATATCTCTTGTACATATTGACAGTGGGAGACAAAAACCTACAGAAGGTTGAATCAAAGGAGTGTGAGTGACAGGTGGATAGTGATCTTGTGTTTTCAGTGGTGATGTTCAAGGGAAGTATGAATAAGGGCTTTTGGCATGGGTTGTTTCAGAGCTCTGCACAGATAGTTGAGACAAAAGATTGACACTCGATGAGGTGGCGGTGCTGAAGATCCACTCTGTGAATAAGGAGAGACTCAAGAGTTGGATAACGCATGGATAAACCCAAGAATTGTGTAGCACATGCAAATCGAAAAGTGGACAATCAGGTGGACACACAGCCGGATGAAAAGCATGACAATAATACAGCCCCTTGTTAATGCAAAGTCTGAAAGTACTGTTGATGACATTGAAGCGAAGTTTAACTTGCATTTTCCACCTGATGAAGTTTAGGTAAAAGAAGGTCAATTTAAAAGCCCAAAATGCAAATCATTGTACAACATTTGTCGCAAACCTGGGTTAGGAGGCCTAACACAGAAGTTTTGTCTCAGTTTGGTGAACGGGCAAGGAGTGCACATGGTTTCGCACAGGTTTAGCCCTCAAGTATGATCATTGTATTGTTTACGCAAAGCAATTGAGCATTCAGCCAGATTGTCTTTGGTTTTATGTGAAAAATATTTTGCATATATCATTCGAGTGATATGCCATGGTTGGGCTACCCACACTATATTGTGGTCTTGTACATTGATCATATGGAATTCTGTATTGTAGGGAGATGTGCTGTGTTAAGAATATGATAAACTCAAGATTAGAGAGATGACTTTGCTGATGGTTGTGCATTTTGAGTTGAGAAGAGGTTGTTGGTTGCACAAAAAAGACACACCAAGGGAGGTGTAGCATTGAAGAAATAAGCACTATGTGTTGTGTAGTTTCAAGTAGAGAGTGTTGAGAAATCAATGTATGTAGTTATTAGGGTTTTAATTCCTCTTTTCTTGACAATTACTTGTGATATGTGTTGGCTTCTTTATTTCTTTAAAATGTTATCTTACATCAAACAATTACCAAACCAAAATATATGAAGATCACAAGAACAAGAGACACAAGATGTAGGCACTCAGCCAGGGTAAAACCCCTCTCCCTAGGGGAAAACCCAGTGAAAATCTTCTCCTCTAATAGAACCAAGTCAAAGTGATACAGTCCAAGACCTTTTGACTAAGACAAAGACCTCCAATCACCAAGTCAGCCCTCCTTTCCAAGTAGAAAAATTCTGCCAAAGTCAACAAAGGTCAGCAGTGAGCACCCTTCAAATCTGCTCCAACTGGAAATTCGACCCCCTGCAACTCAGAAATTCAGACCTGCAGTAACTGCAGAAATTTCAGCCCCTGCAACTTGCCCAGAATCCCTAGAAAAACTTGCACGTGTGAGAGCGGGAGATGCCCAAAAATTGTCCTTTTCACTTCTTGACTGTCTTCCTTCTTCTAGACTTCGCTCTTCTTTTTGTCTTCCTTTCACTCCATATCGAACTTGTTGATGGATGGATGCCAAATAGGTCAAATTCTCCTTCTATATACATTGCTTCCACAGGGTCGAATAGCCCCAAACTAGACCAACTTCATCAAGGCAGGGCCAACTTGATGAGTGTTAATTTGGTAGCTCAATGACAAATTCCAACAATGGGACAAGATTCCTCTTTTCGAGAGGACCAATTTTGACTATTGAAGCGCTCAATTTGGAGAAGGGAAAGTGTATTTTTTAATTAAAGCCCACATGGACACCCTTGGAAGCCTATAAATACAAGTGACCTCAACCTCATTTGATCATCATCATGTAGCATTCTTCTATTCTCTTCTTTGGCTTTGACTAGCACAGGTCTAAGGCAATTCAAAGAGATTAGCTCACACAAGTTTGAAATTGCAAGGTCCAAAGCTCGCACACATGTCTAGGGTTTTGGGTCACAACCACAGGTTTGTCACAGGCAGATTTCGGCTATAACCATTGGCATGAAGGTCTATGCATGCAATTGAAGGGTTTCGACGCACGCACGACACTCTCTTCGTGCGGTTGAGACCTAGGTTTTGAATTTTCAGTTGACCGAAGATTTCGCCAGATTTACTGCAGAGTTTGGCAACTGACTGCAGATAGTGAAAATTGATCGCAGGATTTTGAAGTAGGGTTTTGATTATTAGCATTGTTGGGTTTACCTCATGTATGTTGTTTAGCTGATTTTGTTGGATAGGATTATGGTTGAAGATAGGGATCATTGTACTCAATTATTCTGAATAAGAAGAAAAATTTGGAAGAGTTTTCTCCATAGTGGGTTTTGCCCTGGTCTTTGACCAACCCTAGTGTCTCTGTGTGAATGTTTTTAGTCTATTGTTCCTTTATGTTCCGCTACATTGATGATGATATTGTTCTTTCTATATAATTGCATATGTTGTTGAATAGTAATATAAATCTGAATAACGAGATGATGCTTTGGGGTGAATTTAATATGCAAATTAATGAAATGCAATTATCAAAGCAAAGAACAATATAGCCCTAAGAAAAATTAATATGGTATAAGAGTTTGGCTGAAGAAAAATCATTAAAGATCACCCCTATGAAGACACCATTAATGGAAGCAAGAAAAGATGGAGGAGACCTAAAAGAAGGCTAGGGTTTGAAGGAAACCCTAAGCAATTTGACTATTAGGGTTTTATGGATATTATGAGGTTACGGTTTGGAAGAAACCCTGGATTATGACAAAGATTCTAGATATGAAATCTAGAAACCCTAGCATGATTAGTGTAAAGGTGTTCTAGCACTTGTGACAAGTTTGACGTAGCCCTAGATGGACTAGTCTCAATTAGGCCTTGGTTATTGATGAAGTTGGTTGAAATATATTGAAGGCAACAATGTTATATGGTCAAGGACAATCATGACTTTTGAAGACTCGTTCAAGAGAAAGAGCTCACCTCCCACTGAAGATAAGTACCTTCTGATTTATGTTACTCCTTTATGTCTCTACTTTTGTTTAGATTTATTGATCTGATAATAGTTCTTGAATGTATATTTGAGTATTTGGATACTTCTAACCTATTGATAGATGTGATAAGTGGATCGTCCTTGAGGATCATCTAAGATGCCAGAAAAGATGGCTAGTGCAAGAAGAGAAGAGCTATGACTGCCAATGTCAAATAAGAAGGTGCACAGATATCGAAATACTACAAGGTATGTATAGTATATTGTTTTAGCTACAATAGTGGATGGCAAGGTAAGCTCTAAGGTATGATGGGAACATCACCTTCATGAATAACTCATATATGCATATGAGAGCAAGTATGGTTTAAGGTACATATAATGAGTTGGTGCACTTGGTACTGGACAAGCATCTTACATTCTATTAAGTCATAGCAAAGCTACTTAGAAACATTGATTTTTGATATATTGGCATACTTTATATTTGGCAAAGCATCTTTCACTTTTAGACATGATGGATTTCTTGATCTCATAAAGAAGGCTAGCACATTGACTCTTATATATGGTAATCTTGACACAATTGATAATGTTTGTGATAAGCATGGTAACCTTAATAATGAAAGTGTGGCAATAAGATTGATATTAAGGATCTAATTGTTAGGTTTTGATAAGCATAGTAATTATGACATATGGTAAAATTGGATGCCATGTCTTGATGGTTGGTTAATATAATAAAGAAGTGATGAAGTGATTATGATCCTTGAAGTATGATGATACACCTGTCAGTGGCCCTAATCATATGAATCTTACCCTTGATAAAAGTTTGATGTCATGTTCATATGTGATGATGAAGTACTAATGTTAACATGTTATGACCATGATGAATATATGTTTTAGAACCTAATATAGTTTGATTTCATGATCTAACAGTTTTGCTAAAGCATGAAAGTATTATGATAGACATGTTGATGTTTTGAAAAATGATGACTGATGTGGCTTCCCATTCAGAGGGATAAACTCTCTATAGGATCCTTACACCTATTATCATTTGCATTAAATGTATAGAATATTCTTTATTGTTGAAGTAAGATTTTTAGAAATGAATAGACAAATATTTGATGTTGTTAGTTTGCATCAAGTTCTGGTTTGAGAAGAGAGGGTTTCTCTTAGTTTAAGACCCAAACACACAGAAGAAGGCTTAAGAGTGTGGTTATAGCCTCCCAACCGCACAAAAGAAGAACTATGGGTGCAATTATGCCTGTAGGTCACAAAACTGAAGCTTCATGCATGATATCAAGAGTGCATAAGGAGTATGAAAATCCTACAAATATGGAACCGACAATAGAAAGTCCTATGAGCAGGGAAGTTTGAATGTTTGACTTATTATACAAAATGTGAATATGTTAACAGGGGTTCGGAATATGCATATCAGTTTGATGTTTTGATTTGATCAATGAAGCTAGTATATGACAGTAATTGATTTGGCTTATTGGTTTAATATAGATGAGTAGTATTGGAGTTTTGACATGATGCTTGATAGTTCGTAAATATGCATTGGCTCATGGATTGATTGAACTCACAATAACAAATTAGGGTTTTCACTTGATAACTGATGACAATGTTGCAGGAAACGCCCCCCCCCCCCCCCGGGCGGATCTAACCCCCGAAGCACAGTCCGCATGGATGTGTCCAAGAAGCGCCTCTCGAAATGCGTTTCAGACTGATAATGATGCTTCTTGGAATTCTGGAAGCGTCCCTCCGAAACGCGTTTCTGAATCTCCGAAGCACGTTTCGTACAGCACTTCGGCCGTACGAAGCGCGGCGTTTCAGAGGCCGAATCGTATGGTTCTCGTACAATTCCGTACGCACTTCGGAAAAGTGCGTCGCGTGGCCTTAAAAAATTGGTTTTTTTTTTTAATTTTAATTTTTTTATTTTTTGGTGAGTTTGCTTGTTGGGGGTGGGTCCACCTTGGGTTAGGGTGAGGAATGAAGGCAAAAAAAAATATAAATATAGCAGATACTCCCTCATGGTAATGTTAAATTCTTAAAGTAAAAGTGAAATTCTCCTTTATTTTTCATTTTCATTAGAGAATGTCACTTTTACTTAAATTTTTAACATTACCATGAAATGACTCAAAATGTTTGAGAGTGGTTCCAGCCTCATTGGACTTCATATGGAGAAAATAGAATTTCATATCCTATTCAAAATTCAGCAGACTTAAAAGTTTTCGATTTTGGTTTTATATACTGATGGTATATTCTTGACGAGTAATGAGCCTTTGATGATCAAAGTAAGAGGAAGTTCAAAATGAAGAATCATGACATGGTGAATTAATTTCTGAAGATTGGAAAAGAAAAATCTATATCGTGAAACTATTGAAGGTGTTTTGGAAAATGGAAATGCAAATCTTTGGACACTCCGATTAAATTTCAATAAGTTATGAAGAGATATTGTTTAACCTGGCTTGGCAACCGATGGTTGATTGAAGCATTAATGTTCCGTGTAAACACCCATCCATATATATATATAATATATATATATATATATATATATATATAATATTATTTATATAATATATATGTATGTTTTGCATACAACAACATGAGTGAATTCATGATTGAGTTGCATACAACAACATGAGTGAATTCATGATTGAGCTACTTCACACACATTGTGTTGCCGCTAGGCACAGTGCGAGATATTTGCATTGGACTATTAATTGGTGGTCTGAGATATTCTTCCTATGATATGCGACTGCATGGATGTATTGATGTTGTTTGGGATCGTTATTGATGAGATGAGCACATTTGGGTGTTGCTTTAGTATGAGATTTGCCATGATATTTTGGTTGAAAAGTCCGTAACATTAAGCACGACCAAGGTTGGTTACAATTTTGCTTGCATGGCTAGCTATGTGGCATGTTAAAAAAGCTCTTTGGAGAGTTGTTTGAGTAGTTTCTGGGTGTGATAGGGATACATTGTGATAATAATGAAAGGAATTCAATTGGAAGAGAATCTCGTATATAATTGAGACTGAGATATCTTCATATGTTGAGACGTTGTTGAAATACGAGACAAGCTTAGGCTTGTGGTTGCCTCCGTGAGAGGGAGGATGAATAAGGTATCCTTTTTATGATAAATATTTGGTCTAATATAATATTTGACTTGATAGCCTGCATGAACAAGAGACTATTGTTATTGAGACATTATGATTGAACTCTTCAATGAGTTGTTTATACCAACACTAGATATGAGCACGATGATATGTTTCTAATCTAAATAGAGCAACACTGATTAAGAACACTTGGCAAACTCTTCCCCCCTGTTTGAACTCCAAGGGTAGGGAATTGAGATACAGGGCTCATTGGGTTGAGGGATCTCTGGACAATAGGGTTGTAGATGTTGCTCCCCTATCTGTCACCTAAAAGGTTGGAGATGTTAGCTCCCCTATATTTCTCTCTGCAGAGTATACCCTAGTTGGAATCATATGCACAAGATGGACTTGTTGGGAATATTGCTCCTCATCTCACCAAAGGGTTGAGAGAGTGCTTGGAGGTGTACAACCCAAGCTAATTATGATGAGGGTGTTCTACCACATGACTATTGCGTTTCATTGATGGGAAGATCAGTAGGAAATAGGATGGTTGTGATCCTTACCTCGTATGGCAAGTGATATCTCGCCCATTGATTGCATCATGGGATGGTTGTGATCCTTACCTCGTATGGCAATTGGTATCTCACCCATTGATTGCATCATGGGATGGTTGTGATCCTTGCTTGGTAAGTGGTATCTTGCCTATTGCTCGACATGTGGTGAGAGTGTCCCATAGGACCTTTCCCACTATCATGTTCATCAGGTGAAAGTTTTTTATAGGACCTTCCTCATTGTAGTTGGATTCTAGGTTGAGATGTGCTCCCCGATGTGATTCCAAGTTGAGCAGGGCTCCCTAATGATAAGCTCTCTGATGTTTCTCGGGTAATAGCACTGGGCTCCCCGCTGGCAGTGATTCTGGGTTCTAGTAGTGGCTCCCAAATGAATAGAGGTTGGTAGCTTAGGCTCCCTTCCAATATCAAATTCTTCTTCTTTTAGATTCAAGAATGTTTAGCATATGAGAAAAGAAAATCAAGAGACAAGCAAGGATAAGCGAAGATGAGCAGGGATAAACAATGATGACATTTGATGATGAGATACTTGAGAGAGGATATGATTTGATGATAGGATATTTGCAATGATTATGTGATGCAGCTAGGATTTCTCCCTTGCTGAGGAGGAGTGTTAATTTGGCAGCTCAGTGACAAATTCCAACCATGGGACGAGATTCCTCTTTTTGAGAGTGCCAATTTTGACTATTGAAGTGCTCAATTTGGACAAGGGAACATATATTTTTTAATTAAAGCCCACATGTGCACATTTGATTAGGTCAGCCTTAACGTAAATTGGTCACCCTTGGAAGCCTATAAATACGAGTGACCTCAACTTCATTTGATCATCATCATGTAGCATTCTTTTGTTCTCTTCTTTGGTTTTGGCTCACACAGGTTTGAGGCAATTTGCATAAATTGGCTCGCACAAGTCAAAAATTGCAAGGTCCGAAGCTTGCACACATGTCTAGGGTTTTGGGTCACAACTGCAAGCTTGTAACAAGCAGATTTCGGCTATAATCGCAGGCATGCAGTTGAAGGGCTTTAGCCGCACACAACACTCTCTGTGCGATTGAGACCTAGGGTTTGAATTTTTAGTTGACTGAAGATTTCACCAATTGACCACAGAGTTTGGCAGTTGACCGTGAGCAGTGACAATTGATTGCAGGCTTCTGAAGCAAGGTTTTGATTATTAGCATTGTTGCGTTTATCTCATGGATGTTGTTTAGCTTATTTCGCTGGATATGATTATGGGTGAAGATATGGATCATTGTACTCTCTTTTGCTTAATCATTTAATGACAATCTAATAAGAAGAAGAAATTGAGATGGTTTTTCCCTGGTCTCCAATCAATCTTGGTGTCTCTATCTGCAATTGCTTTTCTTCTATTGTTTCTTTATGTTCCGCTGCATTGATGATGATATTGTTCCTTCTATATAGTTGCATATGTTGTTGAATAATAATATAAATCTCAATAATGATATGATGCTTTGGGGTGAATTTGATACGCAAATAAAGAAATGCAATTATCAAAGCAAAGAACAATATAGCCCTAAGAAAAATTAATATGGTATAAGAGTTTGGCTGAAGAAAAATCATTAAAGATCACCCCTATGAAGACACCATTAATGGAAGCAAGAAAAGATGGAGGAGACCTAAAAGAAGGCTAGGGTTTGAAGGAAACCCTAAGCAATTTGACTATTAGGGTTTTATGGATATTATGAGGTTACGGTTTGGAAGAAACCCTGGATTATGACAAAGATTCTAGATATGAAATCTAGAAACCCTAGCATGATTAGTGTAAAGATGTTCTAGCACTTGTGACAAGTTTGACGTAGCCCTAGATGGACTAGTCTCAATTAGGCCTTGGTTATTGATGAAGTTGGTTGAAATATATTGAAGGCAACAATGTTATATGGTCATGATTCTTGAACACTAGTTCAAGAGGGAGAGCTCACCTTCCATTGAAGATAAGTAACTTTCGATTTATGTTACTCATTTATGTCTTTACTTTTGTTTAGATTTATTGATCTGATTATTAATTATAGTTCTCGCATGTATGTTTGAGTATTTGGATACTTCTAACCTCCTAATAAGATGTGCTAAGTGGATCGTCCTTGAGGATCATCCGAGGTGGAGAAAAAGATGGCTAGTGCAGGAAGAGAAGAGCTACAGTTGCCAATGTCAAATAAGAAGGTGCATAGGTATCTCAATACTACAAGGTATGTATAGTATATTGTTTCAGCTGCAATAGCGGCTGGCAAGGTAAGCTCTAAAATATGATGCTAACATCATCTTCATCAATAACTCATATATGCATATGACAGTAAGTCTGATTTATGGTACATATAATGACTTGGTGAACTTGGTATTGGACAAGCATCTTACATTCTATTAGGTCATAGCAAAGCTGTCTAGAAACATTGATTTTTAATATACTGGTATACTTGATATTTGGCATAGCATATTTCACTTTTAGACATGACGGATTTCTTGATCTCATAAAGAAGGCTAGCACATTCATTCTTATATATGGTAGCTTGATACTATTGATAATGTTTGTGAAAAGCGATGTAACCTTAATAATGAAAGTGTGACAATAAGATTGATATTGAGGATCTACTTGTTAGGTTTTGATAAGCTTAGTAATTATGACATACAGTAAAATTGGATGCCCTGTCTTGATGGTTGGATAATATAATAAAGAAGTGATGTAGTGATTATGATCCTTGAAGTATGATGATACACCTGTCAGTTGCCCTAATAATATGACTCTTACCCTTGATGAAAGTTTGATGTCATGTTCATATGTGATGATGAAGTAGATAATAGACACGTTGATGTTTTGAAAAATGATGACTAAAGTATCTTTCCATTCAGAGGAAGAAACTCTCCATAAGATCCCTACACCTATTATCATTTGAATTAAATGTATAGAATATTCTTTATTGTTGAAGTAAGATTTCTGGACATGAATGGACAAGTATCTGATGTTGTTGGTCTGCAGCAAGTTCTGGTCTGAGAAGAGAGGGTTTCTTTTAGTTTAAGCCCCAACCACACGAAAGAAGGCCTATGGGTGTGGTTATGCCTCTAGGTCACAAAACTGAAGCTTTATGATGAAATCAGGAGTGCACCAAGAGTATGACAATGCTACAGATATGGAACCGACAATAGAAAGTCCTATGAGTAGTGAAGTTTGAATGTTTGACTTATTATAGAAAATGTGAATGTCTTAACTAAACTTGTGTTTGGAGGAGACCAGAATATGCATATCAATATGTTAGTTTGATTTGATCATTGAAGCTAGTTTATGACAATAAATAATTTGACTTATTACTTTAATATAGATGAACAGTATTGTAGTTTTGACATGATGCTTGATAGTTCATAAATATGCATTGGCTCATGCATTGATTGAACTCACAATAAAAAATTAGGGTTTTGACTTGATAACTGATTATGTGCTTTGGTAATAGTGCTATGTGGGCATAGTGATTTTCAGTGACTAATATTGGTATTCAATAGAGATTTTGTACTGGCATCATTGGCTTTGGCACATTGGTTAAAATATATAGCAATTGTGATTCAGTATGCAGTAAATATCATAATGAATGCATGAAACTTATATGACTTATCCTTGATGTACAATGACAAAAATAATTCATATTTGCCTTGTAGTCAACAACTTGGATTACCATTATACTTGGATCATAGTTTTTACTTACACAAAACTTTGTATTAAGACAAGAGAGTCTCCACAGTAACTTGGATTAATAGGTTACTTGCCTCCATTCAGAAGCTTGCATCATGTAACATAACTGTAGTGACTTCGCATACCTTATTTGTGACTTCGCAGACTTCACATATCATATAACAGTCCTTCATGCTTTAGGACTTTGACGTTACTTGGAATGCTTGTATTACCAAAATTTGGATTTTCTGTTATGACCAACATCATAGGAACCATTCCACAGTAAAACTTGCCTCCTTACCCATAGAATTTTGCATTAAATTGGAAGTCAAAATGAAGAGCTTTTTATGAAGGAACTTGTTGTATAGGTATCAACTATGCTAACAAGAGTGATCTTCAAGTTGCCTTCTCCTTCACCTTAGCTCTGATATCATGTTGAAAAATCGATGAAATTGTAGATTAAAATTGATTCTCCTTACTTGATAATTACTTCTGATATTTGTTGGTTTTTATTTAATTCTACTTCTCCAACAAGCAAGTACCAAAACATGAAGATCACAAAGAACACAAGATATAGGCTCCAAGCCAAGGCAAAACCCCATAATTGGGAAAAATCCAAACAATCATCTTCTTATAAAATCAAATCAAAATGAGACCTCAAAGACACAAAGACCAAGACCTCCCCCAAGTACCAAGTGAGCCCTCCAACAAGATTCCTTCCAAACAAGTCAAAGCCCACAAAAGTCAACAAAGGTCAAACTATCCAAAATCTACTTCAGTGAAAGTTTTGGTCCTGCAACTCGGCGTGCAATTCTCGGCCTTGCAACTCGCACAGAAACCCTAATGTTTTCGAACATGTGAGAAGAAATAGTCAAAATTTCAAAATCCTTCCTTAGTTTAGTCTTTCTTCTTGTCTTCTTGTCCCTTGCTCTTGTTTTCCTTCTTATCTTGGTGCAGATCGAGCTTTGATTGGTATCTGAATGAGTCATAGTCTCTTCCTTTTTATACCCTTCTCAAGCGGACGAGTAGGCCTCATATTAAATTTAGTTAACAATGGTATGTTCTATGCTTAGCACAATTACTTCAATGTTCCTTAAGCAGCCCAATAGCAATTTCCAATTTAGATTTTCAGTAGCAATCACATTAACCATTAATCACATTGACAGTAAAAGCAGATAGAACATAAAACAATATGCAGAAAACAAGAAAAGACAAGAGGACACCAGATTCGGCAGATGCCAGGGGAAACCCCAATGTGGGGAAAACCCTTTGATAAATTCTTCTTATTATTATATCAAAATGTTCAACAGAGAGAGAGAGAGATAAGATAAGATAAGATAAGATAATTTTATTAATGTCCAACAAATGACCATAGTAGGTCAACGGGACTGTCGGTTACAATAATTACAATATGCAAGTCGATGGACCAAATGGTCCCCTTTAACATTTCTTTAAAAGCAGGAAATACATCTAAAATGTAAATGAAGTAGCAAGGAGCTCTCAGCTTCGAAGGAGAGCGCTGCGATGAGGCAGAGATGAAAGAGAAGAAGAAGAGGAAGAAGAGGGGGGGGGGATCCCCTGACTATTCCCTACTCCTAACATCCGAGGTCGAGAGAAGAAAACTGAGGGAAGCTTGTCAAAGTCTATTGTCTTGTAGATACGCTGGGTTGTCGATGATGCTGCCTGGAAGTTCTACAGCGCCTCCCTGGGCTGGAACTAATCCTGGGGCGTTGCTGCAGTCTGGTGGGTTGGCCCCTTCGGGACCGCACTGATCTGTTTTCGGTATAAGTGGGATGGTCCATGTTTCTTTTGGTGCCGCGTGCTGAGGGTAGCGCCCTAAAGAAGTCCGTGATCTTCTGCGTATTGTCTGGTCTGGTAGGAGGCTGGAGAAAACGGGCCCGAAATCTGAAAGCCTCCTGGAGGTAAAGTGTTAGGCATCTCGGATCAACATATCTGAGGAAGCGGGAAAAGGTCTGAGAAGACCTGAAAAGACAATGGACACGGCCTCGAATCTCGTAGTATGTAGGGCATCCAAAGATGAAATGTGTTTTTGTTTCTATCTCCTGTAAATGACAGAGCTGGCAGATCCTATCTGCCCTATCAATGTGGTGATCTGTTTCCACCCGGAGTCTGTGAGAACCGACTCTGAACTGCCCGAGGGGGATTCTAAGGGCATGCATCCAATGCTGGAGCGTGTACTGAGGTCTGATGATGAGCCCATCCTTGATCTCCAGGCAATGCTCCGCGTAGAAGGCCATTTTTGGGCGTAGCCCATTGGGAGGATTTGATCCATGTAGTTTGAATGTATCGTCTGTAAATATCATCCTTAATGATTTTATTCAGCTCTTGCTAATTGGGAAGAAGATGGCCAGGAGCATTCAGAGAGTACTGGAAAGGAGGGAGGTGGTCAATATGAATTCCTAAGGCCTTCAAAATATCTGTCACCCCAGTGTACCAACATTTGGATCGGCATGTCTGCATGCGGGCGATGTGCTAAGAGGAGCAATATGCTAAATACGGGTATCTATCACGACCCTTCCTCGTGTCTGCCAATCCTCGGAGTCTGTGGAGGAGGGACACTAACCTGAAAATTACCTCTAGATGGAAAGGCCAAGCCCTGAACTCAGCTAGAATGATGTGTTGGGGAACAGTCTGCTTGCATCTGATGAAACAGTACAATAGTCAAATTGACTTCCCCAATTCAAAGTCAAAACAACCCTGTCAATTTCTACAGTCAAACTTCAACCCTAACCAGAAAATCAATGCTGGTCAAAACAACAATAAATTATCCTCAAAACAGCTTGGTCTTCCCCAATCAAACTCGGCCTCCAATAGCAGTCAAATTCAGCGCAATATAGTCACAGAATCTGCAATCAAACTTGGTCAACCTACGATCAACCTGTAATTTTGGTCTATAGTCAAAGTGCACTGAATGCCTCGATTTCTATGCCAAAAGATGAGGCTTGCTGAGACAGAAATAACCCCAGAAAATCGAAGTCAAATGATCCCTGGAAGGTCAGAGTCAATGCTGGTCAAACTGCAGAATTTCCTGTGATTTTCAGCCCTGTAATTCAGTCTGAAATTTCCTCCTCCTTGATCCACACGTGTGAGAGAGAAGAGTGCCCAATGTAGTATGAACCAATGAGAGGAGAGAGAATGTGTGAATGTTGAAGATACCAATTGAGGTGAGAGGTCACTTGTATTTATACAATTCATTGTGGGTGGAGACACGTCCATAGGGCTTCTGAGCCTACTTGTTTATGAGGTCGACCTGAACAATTTGCACGTGTGGGCATAAATTCAAGATCACACTTCCGCTTGTCCAAATTGGATGATCTTTATATCAATTTTGGCTCTCTCGAAAAGAGGAATTTAATGCAATCATTATCTCCATTAAATGAGTTTTCCTAAGGTGGAATTTGGCTCTAGTTGCCAATTTTAACACTCCCTCTCAACGAGGGAAAATTCCACGTGCCAATCCATCCATCATCATCCTCGACCATCATGCCATCATGTCCTCATATACCATCTTTGTCATCTCATCTCTGCTCTACTAAACCATGATGTAATAATGAAGAAGAATTGATCGAGAGTGAGTCACAAGGCCTTACCACTCTCCACTAACAAGAGTTAGTCCAGAGGTACAACCTCAATTGATCCCAGATCAAGTTGTTGAACATCATGCATCCTAGACATAGGGAGTACGACTTTACACGATGCATCCATTGGTAGTGTTATGGTCCCTATCCACGTTTCCCAACTCATTGGCCAGATGAGAGGTACTTCCCATGAGTCCTGGACTACATGGGTAGGATGTATGCTAGGGCATCAGAAGGAGAAGGTGAACCACTCATGCTGCTTGTATGCCATAGGAGAAGGTGAACCACTCATCCTATGCATATGTTAATCATAAGGGAAGGTGAACCACTCACCCTACACACATGTCTACCATCATGGGCTATCACAAGGGAAGGTGAACCACTCACCCTGTACACAACGCACCAATAAGGGAAGGTGAACCACTCACCCTATGTTCGTTCATAGGTCCAAGAAGTACCCGAAGCCCCCAGGAGCTCCCAGAGCTCAGTGTCCAACTCAAGCGGGGCCCTCATAACAAGGTCTTTCCACAACTTCAAGACTCTCTCGAAAAGCTAAGTATTTGACCTTCCCTAAGGGATATGTGAGGATTTATGTGACCTTCTCATCAGACCTGATGTGTTGGAGCCTTATTGCACCCTGATGTACCATATCCTGGATAACATGGTACTTGATATCAATGTGCTTGGAGCGATCATGGAACACAATATTCTATGAAAGGCGAATCCCACTTTGGTTGTCACAGTAGATCACAGTGGTATCCAGTACATGCTCAAATAGCTCACTAAATAGCTTCCTCAATCAAACAACTTCACAATAGACCATACTAGCTGCAATGTATTCGGCCTCGACAGTTCTTAGAGCAACCAATTTCTGCTTCCTTCTCATCCAAGAAATTGAAGCAGACCCTAATAAGAAGCAACATCCAGACGTGCTCTTACGATTCACTACACTTCCAGCCAAGTCAACATCAATATATCCATGTAGCCTCAAATTCTCAACAGTGTATCTCAGTCCATAGTTAATTGTACCACGGAGATACCTCAAGAGATTCTTAGTAGCAATTCAATATATGTGATGAGGCTCGACCATAAATTGACTCAACATATTCACAGCGAGACGGGAATTTACCAAGAACATCAGGGGCCCCACAAGTTGTCTATATTCGGAAGGATTTGCCAATTCGGGCCTTGCAGCACTTCCACATAGCTTCTTGATGTTGAGTTTCATCGGAGTAGACACGGACTTGCAATCCACCATCCCACATCTCTCAAGCAACTTCAGAATGTATTTTCCTCGAGAAAGAAAAATCTCACTTGGCTTTTGCCAGAACTCCAAGCCTAGGAAGTACTGCATCAGACCTAGGTTCTTCATCTCAAACTCGAAAGCCAATGCCCTCCTGCATTGATAAATGTGAGGGTCTGCACCTATTAAAAAGAGATCATCCACATAAAGGACCAAATGAGAGGCATGTCCTTTTCAACCTTGAAGTATAGGTTAGGATTAGCATCTCTCCTTGTAAATCCCAGCTTCATAAGATAGTTATCACTCTATTCATACAAAGCCCTAGGGGCTTGCTTCAACCCATAGATCGCATTCTTCAACCTGCACATGTGTGTCCTTCGATCTTGTTGTGAAAATTTCTAAACTGAAATTCTGTCACTACAACAACTGATTTATTTCACCTACTTATTATTCTCAATAAGTTATTTACGAAATTCCTTCAGCAAATATTAAAATAAGTTCTACTGCAGTTATCACACAATTACCAGAGAAAAATATACATGCACAAGAACCAATCACACCGACACAGTTATTTTTGGACAATTGTCCCTGAAAAAACCCAATGCGGGAAAACCGGTGCGGCAAATGAGGGCTCTATTAATCTTCCACAACAATTGCTTTTACAAGGAATTATTTTACAAAGAAACTGAAAGAAAACCCCTGAGACTTTTCTTCTGAGACCATCTGACACTTTGGAGACCCTGCTCCCACTTCTGCGTCACCCCTGCATCACTCTGATTGACCCAGCGTGGTACTGAGCGTCTCTGCGTCCCTCTGCGTCAGCCTACGTAGGCTCTGCGTCTCTCCTTTGGACTGCATCTCTCTTTCTGCACTGTCTTCCATTGCCCCTGCCTCACCTCCTCCTAGATCACTGCCTGTTCCTGAAGCCCTCCTCTTCCTCCACCCAGCGACTCCCTCTGAAATCGATCTTTTGTTCCTCAAGATACTGAGTATTTGTCGGTGTGTCTCCAAATGACCCTCAAGTCTTCTCTTATACTTTTCATGTTGATGAATCAACGGTCGAGATTAAGTCCCTAATCAACGGCTAAAATTAAAACAAACTTGATCCTCGTCTCTTAGAAGCTTCTCATCCTTATCTTTATTAATACCCATTAATATTTTTATTTTCCTAAATTTAGACTTAGGAACCCATTAAAAATATTAATTATTTTAATAACTCCTCATCCAGATGGAATTTTTCAAAATGATTTTTGGGTCTTGGAGATCTCATGTGCCTTAGACTCTCCACCAAATTTCAAGTCTAAAGCACATCTGATGCTACCAAAAATCAACACTTGTACTTTGAACCCCTCAGGTTGTTCTACGTAGACTTCCTCAAGCGAACCTTGCAAGAAAGCAGTCTTAACATCCATTTCGTATAAGCTCCACCCTTGAGAGGCAGCAAGAGCAATAATGGATCGAATAGTGGCATATCGGGCAACCGGTTCAAATATCTCATCATAGTCCACTCCTTCCTTTTGAGAGAAGCCTCGAGCAACAAACCAGGTCTTGTATTTTTCAGAACTCCCATCAGCTCCATGTTTGACTTTGTAAAGACATTTAGAAGTGACCATAAACTTGTCCTTGGGTCTAGGAACCACATCTCAGGAATCATTCTTCATGATTGATTCGTACTCCTCATTCATCGCATCCTTCCATACTTGGTGTTTCACGGCCTCTTTGAACATACATGACTCAGATTGAACAATAGTACTCATAGAAACTAAGTACCCTTGATACTTGTTCGACTTCTTACTTTCATGAAATGTCCCTCTTGGAGCAATATGTCTTTCAGCATCTTCTAGAGTATCTTTGAGCCACAAGGGTCTTTTCCTTGAGGTAGAGGGATCACCAGGAGGTGGATCAATGGGATTCATCGGGCGTTCAAGATCGGACATCGATTCATCTGTCGGAGATTCACCTTGCTTTCCTGCACCATCATCATTGTCCTTCCATGTGATAGGGAGATCCTTGGCTTTCCCAAGGGAAAAATCTTCATCAAAAGTGACATCATGGCTTATTTCCGCTTCTCTTTGACCAAGCACATAGAATATGCCTTTTAAGTTTCACTGTAGCACACAAATATTCCTTTCTTCCCATACGCTTCTAACGTGTTTCTTTTCTCCTTAGACACATCAAAATACATGAAAAACCAAATATTCTAAAATGAGAAACATCATGATTCTTACTAGTGAAAACTTCTTTGGATGTCTTGAAATCTAATGCTTGATGCAGGCTTTTATTTTGAACATATACAACAGTGTTGGCAGCTTCTCCCCATAAGAACTTCGGTAGACCTTGGTCATGAAGCATGGCACGGGTGGCTTCTATGATTGTTCGATTCTTCCTTTCAGCAACTCCATTTTTCTCAAGAGTGTATGGAGTGGTCGTCACCCTCTTAATACCAGCCCCTCTACAAAAATCATTGAATTCATTTGATTCATATTCGGTTCCATTACCAGTCCCCAATATTTCGATCTTCTTCCCTGTTTGATTTTCAACCAAGGCTTTGAAAGAACAAACCATTTCAACACTTCATCCTTCTTCTTCAAGAAATAGATCTATGTTCTGCGAAAGAAGTCATCTACAAAAATTGCATAGTATAAGTATCTTCCTAATGATGTTACGGGCAACATACCAAATAGATTAGGACCAATTGAAGAATGTCGGTAGTTTGACTTTCACTTGAGGGAAACGGTCCCCTTGTAAGCTTCCCAGTTGCACAACCCTGACAAACACCTTCATGATCTATGTTGAATTTGGGCATAACTGTGACCATCTTCCTTACCCGGGTAAGGCTTTGTAATGAAGGTGAGAAAATATTCGGTGCCATAATTCAGATTGAAGAGAAGTATCACAAGTCATAGCTCCCAAAGGGCTTCCTCCAACTTGATAGAGACCTTCAACCCTAAATCCAAGTGTATATTCATCTTTAGGGTTTCTTTGCCAAATATGTACCTTTCCAGCAATGAATGCTACCATGAAGCCTTTATCTTTCATCGCAGAATAGACACCAAGTTCTTCTTCAAATCAGGTACATACAATTCTTTTTGTAGATGAAGGGTTTGACATTAATTTAAGTGAAGAGTGATCGTCCCTATCCATTTCACGGGGTAGGCGGCATTGTCTCCAAGTATGATGATCTCCAAATTAGTCCTTTTTCAATCAAATTTGAGAGAGCCTCCTTGTACATGGTGAAGTGCCTTGAGGCTCCACTGTTAATCAACCAATGATCTAAAGTATCCGGCAGAGAGGCGGTGGTGAGGGTGAAAATAAGATAAAATTCTTTTTTTCTACAACATAAGTTTCCTCATACCTAGAATCTCTCGTCCTTTTGGGAGGTCGACCATTGCCATATCGAGCAGCGGGAGCATTTCTCTTTCCTTTATTATTGAACCCGTTGTTCCTTTGATTGCCATTACCTTTGAAATTGTTGTGATTGTTGTTGTTGTTGTCGTCATCGCGTGGAGTATCCTTCTTGTGAGGACACTCTTTAGCATAGTGGCCAAACCTGTTGCAATTGTAGCACCTTCCTTTTCTTCTTTCTTTGAATCCCGACTTGAATCCTTGACCTTGTCTCTTTGGACCAGCATTGTTCTTCCTCTTTGCATGAGCGGAGAAAACGATAGGTTCACTTCCATTTGAAGGCTTGTCTCTCTCCATCATCCTCGTCTCTTCTTGTGTGCATCTAGCCAATAATTCATCAAAACTAGGAATCTTTTCATTGTTAAGAATAGTGGTGTTAAACACATCCAATGCTCTTGTGAGACCTCCAAGAGCAATGAGAGGGAGCTCCCTCTTAGCAACGACTTCTCCAAGAGATAGAAGATCATGCTTGACTTCTGTAATCCTCATTAAATAGGATTGGATAGACTCTCCTCTATCCATCTTGATGTCCTTCAACTTGTTCTTGAGAAAGAGTATTTGATTTACATTGTTCACTTTGAACATTCCAACCAGCTTATCATACATCTCCTTAGATGTTTCTAAATCAGAAATATAAGCAACCAAATGCTTTTGAATAGAGTCTATAATGATTCTTTTAACTTTGACCTCACCTTTCTTATATTTCGTCCTCGCAGCAGCAGGTGCATTTGAAGGAGGTTCCACCACTCTTCCCTTTACATAGTCCATAGCATCGTTCTCTTCCAAAGTCAAATCCAAAGTATGATGTGGTCGCCATTGAAGCTAGACCAATATTCTTGTCCAAGAACTCTTTTCTTAGTGATTGCTTTTCTCTCTCTTACTTGGGCTTTGTCTTCACTTGGGCTCTGATACCATGTTAAATTTAGTTAACAATGGTATGTTCTATGCTTAGCACAATTACTTCAATGTTCCTTAAGCAACCCAATAGCAATTTCCAATTTAGATTTTCAGTAGCAATCACATTAACCATTAATCAAATTGACAGTAAAAGTAGATAGAACATAAAACAATATGCAAAAGACAAGCCAAGACAAGAGGACACCAGATTTGACAGATGCCAAGGAAAAACCCCAATGTGGGGAAAACCCTTTGATCAATTCTTCTTATTATTATATCAAAATGTTCAACAAAGAGAGAGAGAGTACAATAGTCAAATTGACTTGCCCAATTCAAAGTCAAAACAAACCTCTCAATTTTTGCAGTCAACTACAGTGAAACTTCAGCGCTAACCAGAAAGTCAACGATGATCAAAACAACAATAAATTATCCTCAAAATAGCTTGATCTTCCCCAATCAAACTCGGCCTCCAGCAACGGTCAAATTCAGCCCAAAATAGTCAAAATCTGTTGTCAAACTTGGTCAACTTGCTGTCAACCCTGCGGTTAACCTGTAATTTTGGTCTACGGTCAAAGTGCACAAAATGCCTTGGCTTTTGTACCAAAACATGCGACCTGTTGAGACAAGAATAACCCCAGAAAATCGAAGTCAAATGGTGCCTGGAAACGCTAGTCAACACTGGTCAAACTGCAGAATTTCCTGTGGCTTTCAGCCCTGTAATTCGATCTGAAATTTCGTCCTCCTTGATCCACACATGTGAAAGAGAAGAGTGCCCAATGTAGTACGAACCAATGAGAGAAGGAGAGAGAATGTCTTAGTGATAAAGATGCCAAATGAGGTGAGAGGTCACTTGTATTTATACAATTCGTTGTGCGTGAAGAGACATGTCCATTGGACTTCTTGAGCCTACATGTTGATGAGGCCAACTTGAACAATTTGCACGTGTGGGCATAAATTCAAAATCACACTTCCACTTGTCCAAATTGGATTATCTTTATATTAATTTTGGTCTTCTCGAAAAGAGGAATTAAATGCAATCATCATCTCCATCAAATGAGCTGTCCTAAGGTGGAATTTGGCCCTAGTTGCCAATTTTAACACATCTCCTAGGCCGACTTTTCATTGGTAGGGCCAACATGGTCTTGGAGGTCATTTTGTCTTCATAGAGTCAAAGATATTTTTTCTTTCTTGTTACAAATTGCCCAAATTGGTCTTATACAAATGACAAAGACTCTTCATTGAACCCTAGGAGCATGAAGAACATGCTTGACCTAGATGACAAAACAATTTGAGCATGAAACCCATGCCTGAAAGATAATATTATTTTTCTTCTTTTTGCTTTTGATACAAGTGCAAATGTAATTATGAAGACCAAACCTAGTTACTTTTCCAACAACCTTAAGAACACAATTTTCAAGTCATGAGGCTTCTCGAATGAAATCCAAACGTTAGTATGCCGCAAGAAAAACAAATCGTAACTGTAGTATTACCTTAAGAGACACATTAAGGTCACCAGCATAGAATCGAGATTGATAACCACGCAGAATTCGATCAAGCCAATATCCATTTTCCTGTAAGGAACAAAAATCGTTAGCTGTATGTACGAGTGCATAGAATTTGTGTGCAAATTATGCCAATTTCAAGCATATTATACAGCCAAAATGTGTTGTTTAGATTGTAATTCAGTTCTAGCCAAGTAACCTGTAATCCATTCTCATATGCCCTTTGCTCAATTTCAAGGATACTCGAGACATCCAAATCTGAAGGCCCTTGTTCTTGCAGACACAGCATCTCATCAAGAGAAAGACCAACCTAAAAGCACAAATAATAGCAAAACAAAAAATGTTATTCAGAACTGGAGATGCCAACAACATGGGAAAAGCACAGACATCTTAGTAATTTCATTATAAAGCAATATGGAGTTGAAACGGCACTAAAATTGATTCTAAGGTAAAAAATATTTTGGAGTTATCAGTTATGTAGAAATGAGACTATGCTATCTATACAAGGAAGATTCGGGCCACAACTTCAGGAGAGTTAGAGAGTCATTCAGACAAGAAAAAGAACAAAGCTAATTAAGGCAAGAATTCATTCATAGGTATGACATAGTCAATAATGCAGACCATAACATAAGTGGCTAATCATCACATTTGTATCAATGAGTCGTTCTACATATATTTGTTTACCTCTATATCATATTATGTTTCTTCCTTGACCCAAAACAAATCCCTTGCAATTTTCTAGATTCAACAATCTACATAAATCAGAATTATAAAGAGACCAGCTTTGTCCTCTGCTAGTAATAAATGTAGATGACTATTATTGCAGACATGCTGGAATATATATTCAAGCAGCTGATGGAAAACTCCTAAACCATCTGATTGTCGTCAAGCACTGCATGGGACTTTTAAAAGGCAGTCTGATAGCATTAATTAGGTTGACATTGACTTAGCCTACAACTAATTAAATTTTCAAGGATGATCCTATTTGTCTTCTCAGAAATAATGCTGACAAAGTTGAATAAAATAGAGTAATACAGACAGAAAACTGTGATAGACATATCAAGAATAAGAATGCAGCCAATCCTCTTTTAATACATAAGTTTGCAGTGTGGAAAACTGATACAAGTTAGAAAAAAACATTCCCAACCTATTTATCAATGCAGCAGAATAAAAAAATTGGTTACTCAGCTGTCTATCTGTGTTTCATTTTCCCTTACAGAGATTCCTTTGTTTCGGCACTAATAACACACAAACTGAAATTTCCTTTGGACGAAACTTGCAGTCTCAATTACACCTTGTAAATATTCTGTTCAGCATATCTCAATAACATATTTCTCTGAAACACAAGATCTACTTATATCCAAAATCTCATATATGTTCAACCTCTTTCAAAACAATGCACTCATTTCATGTGTCCTAGACCATCCATACACCAACCCAATTACATGAAGGCAAGTGTTAAACACACATATGGAGAAGACAGCCAAATAGGATAAACATGAATGCATTTCTATTAACAAAGATGTACATTTATATTACATTCTTGTGACCCTTGGTCTTCACATACCAGGTGGTCTCATGGACTCCGGTGACTGTTCACATTCCACACCAACCCTATTGAGAAATCAATGCTAGTAGGATTAGGGTTAGATTTCTCTCTCTTGATAATTACTTGTGAATTATATTGGCTTCTTTTACTTATTTGTTATATTATCTTTCATCAAGAAATTACCAAATTATGTGTGCATGAAGATAACATAAACACAAGATACAAGACGTAGGCACTCTGCCAGGGCAAAACCCCTATGTAGGGGAAAACCCAATCAAAAATCTCTTCCTTCAATAGTTTTCCTTGAGACTCTTCTACCTAGACAAAGACCTAGTCCACACCAAGCCAACCTCTCCTTCTTCAATCCAACCTTCGACCTAGCAGCAGTAGCACTTCGACTTCACAGCTTTCGACATCAGCAGCAACTTCGACCTAGACTAGGATTCTTCGATCTTGTAAACTAGCCCACACAAGAGAGAGAGAGAGAGAGAGAGAGAGAGAGAGAGAGAGAGAGGCACCAAAATTTCAATTTTCTTCTTCTCTTTCACCTAGACCAATCTCACACTCCTTTTGGACCCTTCCTTCAACTTCGCACTTCTTCCCACTTCCAGCTTCCAAAGATCGAACTATGCTTGAGAGAGTGAGATGCTCAAATGAAGTCGAACTGCCTTGTATATATAGCCTTCCAATGAGATCGAATTGCCTTCCTCGAGGCCGACTTGATCTTCACGAGGATGACTTGGTGTGGAGGTTACATAATTTATTTTTGACTCAAAAATAATTCTTTTTATATTGTTCGAAAGCCCAAGAAGGGTCTCATAAAATATACAATGACTCTATTGACTCTTTATTAATCCTAGGAGTCCTCAATGAGGACTTTGACTAATAAAATGATGACCCAAGCATGAAACCCATGTTTTAATAAGTCATTGTAACAATAATAAAAATTCTTTTGACAAATACATTTTATGAAGACCGAACCTAGTTACATTTTTCAACAAACCCTTGGCAAATTAGGTTCCCAACATTCCCCCCCTTAATTCAAAGGGGTATATACGAGTCCAAGAAGAGAGCTCTAATACAAAAATACAACAATGCATGACAACAATAAGATGAATGAGCTCTCTAAAATGATGGCATAAGGTGGAAGAACTCAAGGTCTCAACCAGCAGTGGTTTAAGGATGACCACCAACACCGGAACACTTAGTGCAGTTCCTGGAACTCTTCCAAATCTGGCAAGAAGCTGATGTCTTATGCTAGAGTAAGTGCTCCTTAATGTTTTGAAGAGGGAGACCTTCAACCTAGAAAAGGGAGGTTTGCAACCTGCATTGGTTTAAGGAAGGCCACCAACAAAAGGAATGCTTAGTGCAATACCCGGAACTCTTCCAAGTCTGGCAAGAAGCTAAAGTCTACTGCTAGAGGAAGTGTCCCTAATGCTTTGGAGAGGGAGACCTTCAACCTGAAAAAGGGAGGTCGCTAGAGGAAGTGTCCCTAATGCTTTGGAGAGGGAGACCTTCAACCCTAAAAAGGGAGTTCTGCAACCTGCAGTGGTTTAAGGAAGACCACCAACCAAAGCCATGCTTAGAGGCTTCTATGTCTTTGGCTACAACTCTGAATCTGGGTATGGTTGTCTCTGGCTATAGGCTCAGGCAGCGTGTTCAAGTTGTGGCTCAAGCTCACTTGATTTATCTTTGAAACTTGTAGATGACCATCACTTCCCCCCCTGTCAAATACAAGGTGAGAAGACGAAGAGAACTCAACTGCAAGACTTTTCAATACTCTAGAAGAAATTCTAACATATGACTGAAATATCTTCTTGGTTGTTGAACCCCATTCCCAAGAAGCGATCCATCCAAGGTGAATTTTTGTTCTTGCAGAAGGTTTGTTTTTGAAGCATCTATTTGAAGAATGAGTGTGCTTACCACAATGCTTGCACGGATGAAGATCAAAACAGTGATGTTTCACATGGCCAACTTTGTCACAATGTTGGCATTTGACAATCTGTTGTTGTGGAGGAGGAGCAGGGTCTAAGAGGTGAAGCAAAACCATCATGAAGAAACCCAGCACTTTGAAACTGAATGAGCTTAGAATAGTCAAGAGTGCGAAGAGAAACCTCCCTGTCCTATCCCAGTGTTACTTGGGAGCAGGAGCGAAAACGGGTGTCGGAGCGACATTTTCAAAAGCTCCCCGTTTGGGAGCAAATCCCGGAGCGTTTTATATATATATATATATATATGTCAACAAAAACATGTAGAATGATGAATTAGATATAAAAAACATTAAAAAAAACATAGATTGAACCATATAACAACAATCATCTAGAAGTTATAATCTTCATCAACCACGTCCACAAGTTAGTAACAGAGTAACATACAACATATTAAATCTCATGATTCATCAATCTTAAAGTTTCAAGCTTTCAAAATTCAATATATAACATTTATCATCATTGATCACCAAAGTTGTACTTGTATGCTAAGTGTAACCATTACAACAAATAATATCTAACATGAAATGAAATGTTATAAAATGAAATGAAATGAAACTTTCAACTTTCATGAAGTATCATATTCATAATTCATTACTAATGAGTTATAATTGCCAACTTCAAACTTAAATTGTCATATATTGTTCAAAAAAATATCATAACAAGTATGAAAGAGTCAATAGTTATAAAAACTACTAGAAACTAGAAAAGACAAGTAAATCTATTATCTATTGTTTATGCTTGGGCCTCTTGCCACCACGAGAAATGTCTAATTTTTT
>APFE030663684.1:0-18189 GCA_000404065.3 Pinus taeda
TCGCACAGAGTCGCAGGGCAAAGAGCATACGCAGAAATGAAAGGTATAGATCTGGTAAAAAAAATAGCTAAATAAACCGAAACCGAAATAAACAGAGAGAAAATAATAATAAACTGCAAATAAACACTGTATACCTCCAGATCTAAAAAATGACGCAGCTAGGGCTACCGGAAACCTTTTCGCGTGAAACGAAAAGGGTTCCTCACTGGAACAGATGCTCCCAACACAACAGAGCAGTCCTCTCGACCCGACAGCAGTCAGAAACAGCAGATCTAGGAGATGGCAGTCGCATGCAGTTCTACCGGCTTCAGATTTGGATCAACAACGAACGCGGCCTTCAAATAGCTCTAATACCATGTAGGAATATACAGGGTAAGTTCCTCAGACAGAACACTAAAAGGACACTGCTCACAAACAGATCACAGATCAATACACCAGTGTTTTGACATGGTTAAAACCCTCAGAGAGGGAAACAGTCCACGGCTTGCACCAACGTGGCTACTGCAGGTAATTTATTAATCAAAGAATGAAAATTTACATAAGCTTCTCTCATGCACAGTTAACCTACAAATGACCCTCCATGCGCTTTAAATAGAATTCATGGACCAATCAGGTGTCAAGCCACGGATCAAGTATCGGTAATACCAAGGAAAGAATGAACCATCGGATCACTACATATCGTGACCGTCGGATTGTAAGTTACAAATGTACATAGTAAAGAAACACACTTTACCTAACTCTATACTAGACCAAGTTATACTTAACTATTCCTACGTGTCGGAATATCCTAAGTTTCGTAGAGATGGTCGCAGCAGGACTAAGAGATCAAGACAGACTTGATAGAGCCTCAAACTTTGGTGTCTGGAAGGCCATGATGCAGTTCCTATTGGATGAGCATGAACTAAAGGAATTTGTAACAATAGTAATTGTTGAACCAACAAATCCTATCTAGTTTCATGAGTACAAGAAGGATATGGCCTAAGCAAAGAGGATGGTCCTAAAGAAGGTTCAAAATCATATAGTCCTGCATATTGTAGATAATAATATAGCAAAGAACATGAGGGATGTTGTTGTGAAGATGTACCAAGATCCATCTGAGAATCAGAAAATGATTCTCAAGGAGAAGCTGAGAACAACCAAGATGTAGAAGGGTGAGAGTGTTATGTCCTACCTCACCAAAACTCAGAGAGTCAAAGCTGAACTTGCAGTTGTAGGAGAGAAACCATCAGATAGTGAATTTGTGCATACAGCTCTAAACAGGTTTACCAAGGAATGGCGAACTTTCATTCAGGGAGTCACTGGACGAGATAAGCTACCAGATTGGGAACCCCTGTGGAGTGACTTTACTTAGAAGGTGCTAAGGCTCGGTCTCACAGATGGTGATAACAACAACAATGGAAATGGACCTAAGGTAGGGAAGGAAGAGGAAAATGTAGCCCTTGCAGGTAAAGGAAAAGTGAAGAAAGGTCCCAGTGAGGGACGAGAATCAAGGGGAGAAAAGGAGGACCTATCGAAGGTCAAATGCTTTGGATGTGGTGAGTTTGGTCACTACGTCAACCAATGTCCGAAAAGGAAGAAGAACAAGAAGAGGGAGCAAACAACAGCTTCGGCAGAGATCGATGAGTTGACCTCCAAATTGGAGGAATTTGCATTGATAGTGGCAATACCTCCAAATGGCGGAGCATGATACTCTAGTTTTCCAAGATCAGGAAGGATTTGTGGGAGGAGTAACAAGAGGTCTAGATCTAGCCTTGGCAGGCTCGATCAGTAGATCAGATCCATTTGTTGTACATTCTTCGCATGGATCAATTAACAGTGTTGCGGGGGAGCGCCCCCTCCCCTCGATCCTGCTGCCAATCCGCGCTTCGGGCAGAAGCAACTCGGGAGCGCACACCCTAAAAAAAAAATTACACTCCCTGCCTTTTTCCGATTCGACTTAGGGAGTGTCGCTCCCGTCGATCCGAGAACAATTTTTACAACCCGGGAGCGATCGGGGAGCGATCGCTCCTAACCGAACCCGGGTTGTAAAAAGCGCTCCCAGCGGCGGTGAGTGACGCCCGAAAAAAAATCGCGTGGAAAAAAAAATACGCCGGAAATAAAATAAAAAAATAAACAAAGAAGAAAAAAAAGCAACAGATAGGAAAATAAAGGGAGGGAATATAAATAAACCCTCCCTCATGTTCATTTCATTATTTGAGAAAGTGAGAGTGAGAGTGAGAAAAAGAGAGTGAGAAAGCAAGAGAGAGCAAGAAGCAAGGAGAGAGCAAGAGAGAGCAAGAGAGCAAGAGAAAGCAAGGAGCAAGAGAAAGCAAGGAGCAACGGAAATTGAAGAGCTTGCAAGGGGAGATTGGAGGCCAAAGAGGTAGGCTCTACACTCTATTCTAGCAATTTTTTTTAATGTTCATTCCTAAATAAATAAACAAATTTTTTTCTCTATTTCCCATTCCTATTCCATTTTTTTGCAGATTCAAAACTTCAAATTTCAAACATCATGGTTATATTTCTTGGCATTTTCTTCTTCTTGGCTCCTTTTTTGGTTATTATGGTGTTAGAGAGTAGAAAAAGGAGGGTTGAAAATGAAGAAGGGGATGAAAAAGTGGGTCATAGTGGATTTGATGAAAACCCCAGAGAGGAGTACCTTGGTGAGGAGGAGCTGGAGGAGAGTGAACATGAGTCAACTCAAAAAACTAAACAAGACCAAACGCCATTGTGGAAATATGTTAATAGGCCTAAAGCAGGGAAACGGGGTGGAACCACTAAATTTCATTGCCCCCATTGCAACAATAATTACACAGGTTCATACACCCATGCTAGAAATCACCTCTGCAGGAAAAGGCCGTGGATGGAGATAAACAAATAGGAATCAGAACTTGTACAGGTGTGTTAGTAGCAGATAGAGCCAAATACACAAGGGAAGAGGAGGAAGCCCAATACAAATCTAAAAAATCAAAGGGTTTCTTTGAACCAAGGTCACAATCACATGCACAAAGAACTCCTTCAGCATCCTCCCATGGCGGTGAATATGGAGGCACAGGGTCACCAAGTTTAAGGCGTAGAAGCATATCAGATTTCCTTGACGAAGGGTGTAGAAATGATGTGGATTCAAAAGTTTACAGGTTTCTCTATGCATGTGGGATACCATTCAATGCTCTTCGCTCACCTTATTGGCATGAAATGGTTTCTACCATAAATGATGCCCCTAAAGGATACAAAAGCTTTGGGGATGACAAGGCTAGAACCATTGGGCTTGATCATGAAAAAGCAAAAATATCACATTCTTTGAGTAGAATGACAAGTTCTTGCACTGACCATGGGGTGTCCATTGTATATGATGGATGGACAAATGTAAAAGGCAAGCCATTGATAAGTGTTCTTGTTGTGTCTATTAGTGGTGCCATCCTTCTTTTAGCGTATGATTACTCAGACAAGTTCAAGACCGGCATCAACATTGCAGAACCAGTACTTGAAACAATTGACCGTATTGGGCCATACAATGTCGTCCAAGTCATCATTGATAATGCTCCTAATTGTAAGGCAGCGGGAGCAATTATTGAGGATAAATACCCCAACATATTTTGGTTTGGGTGTTTGGTTCACACAATGAACCTTTTGATGCATGATATTGTTAAGAACAAAAAGCAACAATACAAATGGATTGGTGATTTGTACAAGAGAGGCAAAGAAATGATAAAATTTATTACAAATCATAGCAATACCCATGGCCTTTTTCGCAGTCACTCAAGATTGGAGCTGTTGAAGATTGTGAGGCCTAGAATTGGTAGCTATTACCTCACCTTCAAGCGCCTTTTGAAGGTAAGAGAATCGTTGGCTAGCATGGTATCAAGTCCACACTGGCAGGTATTAAAGGAAAGGGCTACAAATGCAGCTGACAGGCAAGGTTTTGAATAGGTGGAGGAGAGCGCTCTTGATGGTATGTTTTGGGCATGTGCGAGGCAAGTATTGGATTTCACCAAGCCCGTTTATCACATGATTCAGTTTGCAGATACAAATAAACCAGTGATTGGGGAGGTGTATGAGCAGATGGATACGATGTTGGGGCAAATAAAAGATATTGTTCATAAAAATGATCACAACTTGTATACACTGATTCACAATTGTGTGTGTACATGGTGGGATAAACTTAATGTTCCACTACATGCCTTGGCGTATATCCTTACACCAAAATACTACTTTGCATCTTGGTTGGGCCAACCTGCACCAGGGGATGGGGTTAGGGTCAAACCCCATATAGATGAAGAGGTATCTACAGGATATTTGCAAGCATTAGACAAGTTGATACCTAAAAGGGAGGAATGTGCTAGTCTGCATCTTGAATTAGGTAGATCCTTCAATTGCACTGGTTTGTTTGGTACCTTCCATGCAATGGAAGATAGAGACAGATTTGATGCTCTCACATGGTGGGAAGCATATGGCAAACAGGGACTTTTGCCAAAATTGGCAAAAAAAGTTCTCTCACAGGTTGTAAATACTTGTTTTGCAGAGAGGTGTTGGAGCACCTACAACTTCATACATAATGTGAAAAGAAACGGACTCAATGAAAACTGGGCAGAAAACTCGGTTTATGTGCACTACAACTTGAGGTTGTTGAGTCATTACTGTGATCGGGCTTATGAGGATCCAACATATAAAATTTGGGACAACAACCCAGAGGATGATAATTTGGAGGATGGCACTATACATCTTGAAGAACTGGAAGTGGAACTTATGAGAGAGGAAGATGAAGCAACAACCATGCCACCTCCACCATCCAATAGCAATGCTCGAGTTCCAAGTCTTGTTCCTTTGCTATCGCCGCCTCCATCTACACCCTCACGTGGAGGGCATGTGCCTTTTGGTTCTGGTCGTCGGTTTGTGCAGGAGGAGACTCCTAGAAGACCACCACGACCTGCTCATACATCAGACATTTCTCGTGGCAAGGGCCACATGAAGTAGTACATAATAGATTTACTTGTCTTTTCTAGTTTCTAGTAGTTTTCATAACTGTTGACTCTTTCATATTTATTATGATATTTTTTGTAAACAATATATGACAATTTAAGTTTGAAATTGGCAATTATAACTCATTGGTAATGAATTATGAATATGATGCTTCGTGAAAGTTATTTCATTTCATTTCATGTTAGATATTATTTGTTGTAATGGTTAAACTTAGCTTACAAGTACAACTTTGGTGATCAATGATGATAAATGTTATATATTGAATTTTCAATTTTAAAGCTTGAAGTTGAAAGTTTAAGATTGATGAATCATGATTCATGAGACTCAATATGTTGTATGTTACTAACTTGTGGATGTGGTTGATGAAGATTATAGCTTCTAGATGATTGTTGTTATATGGTTCAATGATCAATCTATGTTTTTTTATGTTTTTTATATATGATTCATCATTCTACATGTTTTTGTTGACATATATGTATCAAAATATAATATATATATATATATATATAATATATATTATTATATAAAAAACGCTCCGAGATTCGCTCCCAAACCGGGAGCTTTTGAAAATGTCGCTCCCCCACCCATTTTCGCTCTCGCTCCCAAGTAACACTCGATCAATACCTTTGCTACGGGAAACCAAAGTATTAGAGTAGAAGGAAGATCGAGGTCCCAGCAAGGCGCAGTCAGATCTTGAGGGATAATGCAAAGCTAGTGGCAGTCAAATATTTGATGGTTTACAAGATCATTTACTTGCATATGTTGGAAATTTAAAAAAAATTCCAAAGATAAGTACGACAAGGTAGCTGGCATGTATGAAGTCAACAATTTGAATGAAATCATCTCCTTGAAAGATCGACTCAAAGATATGAAGATGAATAAAGGAGAATTTGTGCAATCCTACATTATGAGGATATCCCATCTTAGAGATCAGTTGCAGAGAGTTGGGGAAACTATGCCAGACAAAGAATTAGTGATTGTAACCCTTAGAGGTCTCCCCCCTATTTGGGAAACCTTCATTACTACTATAAGCAACAACAACAATTTCACGTCATTTGATGAGATTGTTGGAAAGCTCACTCAAGAAGAATCAAGGATGGTTTCTAGAGGCAAGATACAAAATCATGAAGAAGGAGAGTATGTTGCATTCGTCACTCATAACAAGAAAAAGAAAGAAAAAGGAGGTCCATCAAATTCAAGGAAGCCTCTTCGAAATTCAAAGAGAAGGAATGAAAGAGAAACATTGCACATTGAATGTTACAATTGTCACAAGAAAGGTCACTAAGTGGGTTGTAATTTTTGATTGGATGAGACACATAAAGTGGAGCAAAACCAAGCAAGAAGGAAGAAGGGAGGGATGAAGCCAAGCGCTCTGGACATAACGCGACAAAATAAAGCGCTATAGTTCATGCTTTTAAGCCCCCACCCACTAAGTCAAATGAGAATTGACCATCTAGGTCAGGTCATGCACGAGATTGGCCTGGGAAGAGCAATGGTCCACACTATAACAGTAGGAGCAACAATAACAGGTTTAATAATCAAACAAAAAGAGATGACCGAAGGAATAATTGTAATGGAAGAGATGAAAGAAGGAGAGATGCTCCAAATGATCATCAAGAAGACCACCGTCCTCGAGAAGTCAAGAAACACCAAGTATGAAAGTAATGTTGCAAATCAATCGAAATTTATTTTTATTTATGCACTTTCTAGTTCCTCACCTCCGGATACTTGGGACAGTTGGTTGGTTGATAATGGGGCCTCTCTATTGAATTTTGGTACCATCAGATGTGCTATAAGTCTCAAATTATGCAGGGAGGATTAGACACATGTATTATTCAATACCTAAAAATCGTTTTGGGAAATTCCACCCAGAGACAGTTTTATTAAAATAATTAATTATTTTTATTTGGACCCTGAGTCTAAATTTAGGAAATTAAAATAATTAAAGGGTATTAATCTAAATTGTGGGTGAAACTTCTAGAAGAAGGCAGAGATCAAGTCAATATGATTCTAGCCATTGATTAGAATCTAATTTGGGTTGTTGATTGATCAACGAGAGGATTATAAGAGAAGGTTGATGGGCACTTAGAGAACACACCCAGAGAGTTCAGAAGATCGAATTTTTGAAGGAGAGCAGCTGCCGATGAGAAATTTGAAGTGAGTTTTTGCAGTAAGGGGCAGGGATAGTATCTGAAGGGAAATCTTTCCCGACCATAGAATACTTAGCAGAAGGCAGAGGGAGATCTAGCAATGGCAGCACAGAGGCAACAGAGAAGCCAAGAGGAAGTCCGAAAATTTGCCGAAGGAATCGATTGCAGAAGCTGGGAGTTGGGGTGTGAATCTGGGAGGTAGAAATTGAAGTTCTTGGGCAACATCGATCAGCTGGAGGAGTGATGTTATCCCCATATGGTTTGACGTTGGGCTGACGCAAAGACTAGGTAGAGGCAGCCAGGGGCTAGATCAGCCAGGATTTCCAGTGATAGTGTGAGGTAATCCCACAGATCTCTCTGTCAATGATATTCTCTGTAACTTGGTTGTCGGGAAGGCATCCAGAGATTGTATTCAAAAATTACTACTGCATAATAATAAAACTCTCAAAGTTGTTGCACCAGTTTTCCCGCATTGGGTTTTTTCAAGGACATTTGTCCAAAAATAATTGTGTAGATGTGTGTTGAATCTCTTTCTTGTTCAATTTCTTTTTTCGGCATATTATTTTTAAAATAGTGAATACTGCAGTTGTATTTACTTTGGTATTTACCGTAGAACACAGTAAATAACTTGTATGGATTAACAAGTAGGACAAGTAACATCACTTTGTTGTAGTAGGGATTCCAGATTTAGGAATTTTCACATCGTATCAGAGGTGTAGGTGAAGCAAGAAGAGCAGAGACAGAAGATCCAGAGCTAAAGGAAGAAGGGAAGTCAAAATTCCAATAGAGGCAGCAATTCGAATCCCTAGAGGGTTTTCGCAGTTCAGGCCAGGAAGGCTAGATTTTCGCGGTAAATCTCTCTCTAAGTCAGCCGACGGAGAGGTAAGATTTCCAGATCGAAATCAGTCAACGGCAAAGGGAGCTACACAGCAGAAGCTTCAGCGAAGAGGGGCTTTCTGGTGGGACGCAGTTTTCTGCAAGCAGTTACTGGGCAGAAAGACATCAGAGGGAAGAGAGAGACACGATTGAGGGAATTCTTCCTCAAAGGACTTCTAGCCAAGGAGTCTGAATTCTCACTAGTTGAGCAGGAGCGGAGAGGGGCAAATCTACAAGCTCCAGAAGGGAGTGCGTAGGCCAGTACAGTGCTACGCAGAGGAGAGAGGAGGCTATTCGACTTTTCGATTGGCAAAGATGGAAACCAATGGACTGAGAGATCAGGATAGGTTGGATGGGGCATCCAACTATGTGATCTCGAAGGCAAGGATGTCATGCCTTCTGGATGAGCATTTTCTCAAAGCCTACGTCGACAGCGTGGTAGTTGAGCCCACAAATCTAGATCAGCTCAAGAAGTAAAAGGGAGAAATGGCGAAGACAAAAAGAATGATCCTCGACGGAGTGAAGGATCATATAGTCTGTCATATAGCTGGCAGAAATACTGCCAAAGAGATGTGGGATGCACTGTCGATGTTGTATCAAAGATCTTCCGAGCAGCTGAAGATGTAATTGGAGCAGAAGATGATATCTACGCAGATGTCGAAGGGGGAACGCATTGATCCGTTCCTCACGAAGCTTCAGGAGACCCCAGATGAATTGGCAATTGTGGGGTCAACACCTCAAGGTTCTGAGATGGTAAGACTGGCTCTAAATTCAGTATCTGAGGAGTGGCAAGTCTTTGTCCAAAGCAACCTGGGCAAGGCGACTTTGCCAAACTAGGATGAGATGTGGGCAGCTCTTAAGCAAGAGGAGCTCAGGACGGACTTGGTTAAGTGTAAACTTGATGGAATAGGCAACAGTGGGTCGAAGCCCAAGGAGGAGGAAAAGAATGCAACCCCCGCATCCAAGGGGCAGCAGGAGCAACGAAAGAAGAAGAAAGATGTTTCAAAGATCAAATGCTTCAGGTGTGGTGAATTCGGTCACTACGCAACATAGTCTCCTCTCAGGAAGAAGAACAAGGATGAGAAGCATGATTTGAAGGTTGCAACCACGAAGATCGACAAGGATGAGTTTGCCATGACAACCGAGATACCTCCAGGAGAGAGGTGGGTTGATTTAGAGTTGTAGTTCAAAAGAGCTACAAATGGGAAGGATCCTTGAGGAGCCCACCTCTCGGATCAATTCCTTGCTACAAGAGCCCAGATCAGTGGTAGCAGAACGGACCGATGTCAGTTGGTGCAGAGGAGTGTTGGAGTGACAGTTGCAATGGCTAGGAGCACCAAATACTGAGCAGCACAAAGCAAATTTGGCACAGAGAAGAGGTCAGCAGCAGTGAAGAGGCTTCAGAGTGTCAGCGTAGAGACTAGCAACAATAAAACTCTAGCAACGAGATGAATCATACTAAACACCATTTCAATAATTTAGGATGCTTTTCCATTGTTGATGCAATAGTAGCAGTAGTTGGAGAAGGTTGTAGTGCAGATGCAATTGGCAGTGGCAGTGCCAGCAGCAGCACGGATGCAGAATTAAGAGGGAGTTGCAATACGGATGCAGTGTTGACAGTGGCAGGGTCAGCAACAGTACAAATGCAACATTTGTGTAGTAGTTGGTGGGCAAGATGTCAGACATTGGCAGCGCAAAAGGAGATGTTACAGAACAAAGTGATGCTTCAGCAGATTGCATTGTTAGAGCACATTCCTCGCTAAGAGGGAGTGTTGATTTTTGGTAGCATCGGATGTGCTCTAAGTCTCAAATTTTGCATGGAGGCTTAGACACATGTATTCTCCAATACCCAGAAATCGTTTTCAAAAGTTCCACCCAAAAACAGTTTTATTCAAGTAATTAATTATTTTTAATCGGACCCTAAGTCTAAACTTAGGAAATTAAAATAATTAAATGGTATTAATCTAAATTGTGGGTGAAATTTTTAGAAGAAGAGGAGATCAAGTCAATATGATCCTAGCCATTGATTAGAATCTAATCTACATTGTTGATTGATCAACGAGAGGATTATAAGAGAAGGCTTGATCGGCAATTGGAGAACACACACATAGAGTTTAGAAGATCGAATTTCTGAAGCAAAGCAGCTGCGGGTGAGAAATTTGAAATGAGCTTTTGCAGTGAGGGGCAGGGATAGTATCCGAAGGGAAATCTTTCATGGTCGGAGAATACTCAATAGAGAAAGCAAAGGGAAATCCAGCAGTGGCAGCACAGAGCTAGAAGGGTTGACGCAGAACCACGCAAGGCCACGCAGAGGCAACATAGAAGCCGAGAGGAAGTTCAAAAATTTGTTGAAGCAATCGATTGCAGAAGTTGGGAGACAGACTATGAGACCGAGAGGCAGAAATCGAAGTTCCTGGGTAGCAAATCAATCAACTAGAGGAGTGACGATGTCCCGAGAGGATTTGCCACTGGGTTTATGCAAAGACTACCCAGAGGCAGCGCAGAGGCAACCAGGGGTAGTCATTCAGGGGCTAGATCAGCCAGGATTTCCAGTGATAGTGTCAGGTAATCTCACAGATCTCTTTGTCAGTGATATTCTCTGTACCTGAATTGTCGGGAAGGCAACTAGAGATTGTATTTAGAAATTACTACTGCATAATAATAAAGCCCTCAGAGCTCTTGTACTAGTTTTCCCGCATTAGGTTTTCTCGGGGACATTTGTCCAAAAATAACTGTGTATATGTGTGTTGTATCTCTTTCTTGTTCAGTTTCTTGTTTCGGCATGTTATTTTTAAAATAGTGAATGTTGCAGTTGTATTTACTACGATATTTACCGTAGAACACAGTAAATAACTTGTATTGATTAACAAGTAGGAGAAGTAACATCAGTTTGCTACAGTAGGGATTCTGGTTGATAGTGGGGCCTCTCATCATCTCTAGATATAAGGAAGTTCTCTCTAATTTGGTGGAGAGGGAGTCATGTTTGAAAAATATTCTTGGAGGCAACTCCACTCATCCCATTAAAGGTGTTGGTTCTGTCAAGTTTCACTTGGATTCTGGGGAATTTGTTATGTTTCATGATGCGATGTATGTGTCGGGGTTGAAGAAGAAATTGGTATCTATATCTTTTTTAGAAGACAAAGGGATGAGGGTTGCCTTCATCAAGGGAAAAGTACTTACTTGGTCGATGGGATCCCTTATGAGAGATGCATTCACCTTGGGATCTAGATTTGAAGGACTTTGTGGAGTCACTGGAAGACCTCTTCTAACAGTGGTCCATGATACTAATCATCAAAGCGAGCTATGGCACCGAAGAGATTAGAGAGTTTTAGCCTAAAAATGACCTCGTAAGGAAAAATCAAGAAATTAATAAAAAAATGCCATGTAGACAATTTTTTAGTATTACTTTACTTTTATCTATGTTCTACAATATTTATTAGCATCAAATTTAATAATAAAAAAATTAATATGTTCATTTCATTTTTTTTACTTTTATCAAATCCTCAATATATTGGCACTTTATTAAAATAATTGTCTATATGTATTTTATATTTAAATTTAATTGTCTATATTTATGTTCTATATATAATTGTCTATATATATATATTTGATTTTACATTTTTTTTGTGTTTTCTTAACGGCATTGTCTAATAATGCCACAATTTTGGACAGAATATATTTTTTTTTGCTAGAACCTGATAATTTGACCTTTATAGAATACTTTTTTTAACTATTTAACTATTTCATATTTAGCTATTTTTTAACTATTTAGCTATTTTATATTTAACTATATATTTTATATTTTTAGTCGGAATCAGTTATTTATCCTTTTTGGTTTACGTTTTTTAACTATTTTATATTTAATATATTTTTTTTAACTATTTAACTATTTTTTTGGTGCTTTTTTGGGGCATGGTCATTAATGTCAAATGGGCCTGCATTTTTAATTTATATTTTTTATTAATATCAAGATTTACATTACATTAAAAAAAAAAAATTGATATTCTAATTCATATGGGTAAGGTACGTAAATAATATTAAAAACATATTTCACAAATACCCAAATTAATAACAAAAAATTTCATTAATACCCAAATTAAAAATAAAATATTTCATTGATACCCAAATTAAACAATTTAAAATTATTTAAGACATGTACCTCTTTCTAAATCTAAAGGATTTTGATTGGTTTACATATTATGACATGGAACTTACGTGGAAATTTCATGGGCATTTTTAGGCTGAAATTTCTTCTAATGTTGCCCATCTACACTATGAAGCCCTTTCGAAATTGTAGAAATCGGTCTCTAGAATTCCCGATGCTCAAGCCCAACATGATGAAATATGTCCTAGATGTGTCAGTTGTTAAAATATGACGACTCAGGGATGAATCTCTACTAGAAGAAATCATATCTTTTAGTTCCGTTTGAACCACCTATAATAAAATTTCACTTCTAACAATTCTAATATGACTTTCCAAAAATAGTAAGTCACATCTCAATTTGGAAGTGACTTTCCAAAAATAGAAAGTCATGTTTAAATGATCAAGGATGATCTCGACATATGGAATCCACTTTAAAATCAAATCAATCATGATTTTACAAGTCAAAAAATATTATTTTTATCGTTACTAGTATTATTATTATTATGATATTATTATTTATAAAATAGTTTAAAGTCATTCACCTTTAATGGATTAATAAAAACGAATTCTCTCATGAAATAAGTAAATTAAATTGAGAATCTCTTACTTGGAAAATTGAACCTCTCTCTTGGAATAAAATAGTAACTCCACACTTAAGAGAATGTAACCCGCCCTCACTAATTCAATGTATGACAAAAGTGTAACTCCTCATTAAATGCACTTGTAACTCCCTCATTCAATTCAATTTGTAACTCTCACCAAATACTCTCTCTCTACTTAATTTGAATTGTAACTCCTCGAGACAAGTGTACCTCTCTCTTTATTCTTGGGATGGGTTACACTTTTCCTCACGTAACTCCTCCCTCATGGAATTCAATTCTCTTATTATTGGCTCAAGGAATGAATTCATTTTGTAACTCTCTTTTCTCATCTATTTAAGCAGGAGCAAGTGAGAGTTGAAAGTAGCATGTTCATTATGAAAATGGAGAGTTAGAATTGAGTGTGTGCAAGAGAAGTGTGAGAGCAAGTGAAGAATAAGAGCAAGGGAAGAACTAGAGCAAATGTGTAGAACAAGATCTAATCAAGAGAAGGAGGAGATTTTTCAGCAAAGAGCAAGAGCACTTCAACTACAAGTTGATCAAACATTGGTGATTTTATTCATTCTCATTCTCTCTTTCTTTGTACTCTGTTGAACAATTGAAGAAATTTAAGAGAAGAAGAATCATTAAGGTTTTCCCCTTGTGGGTTTTTCCCTGGTCATTGAACCTAACTTTTAGTGTCTCATATTTGTGCTTGGCTCTCTTTATATGATCCTTAAGTTTATGTTCCATCTACAATTGTTGATCTGAAAAGTTGTGAATATGAAATCTGCGTTCTAAAAAAATGTAACAACAAAGTACATTCAATTTTCTGCAAAGTACATTCAACTTTATGCAAAGTACATTCAATTTTCTGCAAAGTACATTCAATTTTCTACAAGTACAATCAGTTTTATGCATATAACTTTCAAGTTTCTACAAAGAATTTTTAAATTTATGCATAGAACTTTTAGCTTTTAACATGGTATCAGAGCCTTGGTGAAAACAAGTCCAACGAAATCAGATATCACCTGAGGAGACCCCACTTGCTGCCAAAGTTTTCTAATTGAGATGGCTTCGTCATACTTAAAGATAGAGGAGAAGTTGAATGATGTTTCAAACCTTGGTCCATGGAAAGCAAGGGTAGATATCACTCTTGAAAAACACAAAGTTTTGGAGTATGTTGAAGACACAATAGTTGATCAACCAGAGAATGCAAGTGTCGCTATCAAATCAAAATATAAAAAGGGCGAATTCAAAGCTAGAAAAATTATCCTTGATTCTCTTAGTGATCATCTCATTACTTATGTTTCTAGCTTGAAGAAAACTAAAGAAATGTATGACAAATTAATTGGCATGTTTGCAATTAGTAACTTGAACCAAATTATTGAATCGAAGAATCAGTTGAAGGACATCAAGATGAATAGAGGAGAGACGGTTCAAGCATACTTCTTGAGAATGACTAAAATCAGTGATCAACTGTCAATAGTTGGTGAAGTTGTATCCGACAAAAAAATGGTGTTGATTGTGGTCGAAGGCCGTTTTCTTGTTTGGGAGACTTTTATTACCACCATCAGCGACATCAACACTATTCTCACATTTGATGAGCTCTTTGGAAAGTGTATCCAAGAGGAAGCCAGAACGATCTCCAGGGGGAGAATTTCACATCATAAAGAAGGAGAATCTACTGCATTTTCAGCCTATGACAAGAGAAAGAAAGGTAATAAACAGAAATATGCTTTCAAATCAAGTAAAGGGAATCTAGACATGTCAAAAGTTAGATGCTTTAACTGTCAAAAACATGGTCATTTTTCTCATGACTGTAAAGAAAGAAGAAGAGCTCCTGAATTCAAAAGCAAACCTGATTATAGAAAAGACTCTTCTGAAAATCAAAGAAAAGGGCATCCTGAAAAAACAATAAATCCAGGATATAGAAATGATGCAACAGAAACTCGATCAGAGTATTTTCTTGTTTTTACTCTTTCCAGTTCTTCTTCTGCAGATTCATTTGATAGTTGGTTAGTTGATAGTGGTTCTTCCAAACATTTTATTGGTTACAAAGAGGCACTCTCTAATCTAGTTGAGAGGGAGACTAATTTAAATGTTATCCCTGGAGATAATTCTACTCACCAAATTAAAGGTTATGGTTCCGTTTCATTTCAATTAGATGATGGCAAATATATTTTTCTGCAAGAAGATTTGTAAGTACCTGGTTTGAAAAAGAATCTTGTATCCATATCTTCTCTAGAAGATAAAGGAATGAAAGTTGTTTTTATTAATGGAAAAGTTCTAACTTCACCTTTGAACTTAAGTATGAGAGAAGCCTTCACTCTTGGATCAAGATGTGAAGGGCTTTACAAAGTCAATGGTAAACCCATTCATGCATTGGTCCATGATATCGATTTTCAATGTGAGCTACAGCACAGAAGATTTTCTCACCTACACTACAAAGCCTTACCTCATGTAAGGAAGATGGTTTCTGGAATGCCTGCAATCATAATAAATCATGAAGGAGTTTGCCCAGAATGTGCAAGTGGAAAGCATATAAAAGGACCATTCCCTTAAAGTAGAACAAAATCTAGTTAGGTACTTCAGCTCATACATTCTAATTTATGTGGACCTATGCTTGTTACTTTTCTTGGTGGTTACTTGTATTTCATGATTTTTGTTGATGATTTTTCTCGCAAAACATAGATATTGTTTTTGAAAAAGAAAGGGGAAGCATTTGACATGTTCGGAGATTTCAAGGCTTTGATTGAAAATCAGATGGAAAAATTGATCAAAGCTTTCCGATCTGATAATGGCGGAGAGTTCACCTCCAATGAGTTTAACGATCTTTGCAGAGACGCTAGAATAAAGAAAGAAACCACTGTGTCATATAATCCACAACAAAACGGTGTGGCTGAGAGGAAAAATAGAACCATTATGGAAGCAGTTAGAGCCATGTTGCATGATCAAAAGCTACTGAAGTTTCTGTGGGGAGAAGCTGCAAATATTGTTGTTTATGTGCAAAACAAAACTCATCAAGCCTTAGATAATAAGACTCCTGAAGAAGTCTTCACTGGTAAAAGGCCTGAGGTGAGTCACTTGAGAATCTTTGGTTGTCTTGTGTACTTCAATGTGCCAAAAGAGAAAAGGAATAAACTGGAAGCTTCAAGTAAGAAAGGTACATTTGTTGGCTATTGTGATAATTCAAAAGCTTATAGAATTTATGTACCTAGTCAAAGAACTATTGAGTTTAACAGAGACGTGACATTTGATGAAGATGTAGCTCCTAGAAAAGCAAGAGACTCTCCTCCTCCTGCCATTGTTGAAAGACAAGTTGTTAATGAAAAAGAGCATGCATTTGAGTCTGAACCGAACCTGAGAATGAGCTTGTTGATCATCAAATGGGTTCCATGCATCCTCTAGATCCTCCACCAAATGATCCTCCTACCAAAAAGAGACCACTAGGGCCGCGAGATACCTTGCAAGATGTTGAACAACATGCTACCCCAAGTGTTAGGCCCCTATAATACTAGTGATTCCCACATTACTATTGTCATTGTATCCCTTATTGTTATTATTGTCCCCATATTGTTATTAGTATGCCCCATAGAAACCCACTATTGTTATTTTTGTGCCCTTATGTTATTACAGTTATGTCGACTTGATTATATTATGACCCCTTAGACTCATATATATAAAAGGGAGTTTTAGTCATTTGTATCATCGACGAATTGTTCATTTGTGTAATGTAAAGGAGGTTGCCCCCTTAAAGAGGTTGAATTTTAAGGCGTTGATCTATCTTTTCTATCTTTTTGTGAGCTGGTTTCCTAACATTTGGTATCAGAGCTTTGGATTCTAGGGTTTCGCTGCTCCAAATAGGTCATCGTGGCATTTTCGCTACAACTTTTTTTCTGCGACGTTTCAAAAGCTAAAAAAAAAAACCATTTGAGATGAAATAGTTCTGAACTTTGAGTCTGAAATTCAGAGCTTGTCTCGTTATATTTGCAGAGATATGATCTGAGGAAGTTAGGGTTTTTGCAGACTCCTGAATTACATTCCAAACAAGTGACCTGAGAAAAATCGTCATAACTTTTGTTTTGAGCATCAGATTGAAATTTCGTAAGAAGTTTCAGAAAGAGGACGGCCTGTAGTTTTCTGTGTATCAGTTTCAGGTACTAAGGTCAAAGCAGTGACACGTGGCACGTCATACAAGTTCGCTCTACTGAACTAGTTTATACTCAAGTCAACATGGGAGATTTGGCATAACTCTCCTTGGAGAATCCAATCTTGATCAGACTTGCAAGGTTAGAAAGAGGACTCAAAGGGCTACCACACGACGAGATTTCAGATATTCGAGATCCACAATTACAGAGATACAACAGATTCAATATCGAGCTCTTACAAAGTGAAAAAAAAAAGGTGTGTAGTTTATTTTAAATTTTGCATAAGATTGGTTTAAAAAAATAGTTTGAAGGAATTCAAAGGGAGTAGTGAAGAATTATTAGCACTAATTAATGCCCCAAAGAAAAAAATTGGAAACACCTAGTAAGCAACCTAAAAGCTCTAGCATGACTCGTGAAGAAGAGGAAGAAATGCAACATGATATATCAAAATTACAACACCAAGTACAACAAATTTCACTCTCACGAAAGGTAAATGAAGCCAAGATGAATGGCATGGAAGCTAATATGAATGGCATGCAAGTTAAGATGGAAGCTAATATGGATGGCATGGAAGCTAAGATGAATGGCATGGACGATAAGATGGAAGAATTGAAGATAAATTTGAATAAGTTGTTACAAGAAATGGTCACTAATGGTGAAAGGGTAGTAAAAGAAACTCATGATGAGAACAAAAGAAATGTTAACCATGATTTCATAAAATCCAATGTTGGATTGAAAACCCACCATGTTCCAAAAATCGATATGAGGAAATTTGATGGCAAAGATCTCGGAACATGGATACTACAGATGGAGCAATTTTTCGATCTCCATAATGTGCAAAACACACAAAAGGTATGTATTGCAACTTTATATTTGGAACCAAATCAGTTTGTATGGTATCGATGACTTTGCTCTCGTAAACAAATTGTCACGTGGGCAATTTTTACGGAAGAAATGATAGCACATTATGAGGATACAAAAAGCAACACTTTTTTTAGCCAATTGATAAATCTCAAACAAAAGGGTTCAATGATGGAGCACATTGAAGATTTCCAAAAATTGAACATAAGGATAAAAGATATTCCAGAGGAGCATAAGATTGATGTGTTCATAGGGACTTTAAAAGATAATATCCAACATGAGGTTCGCCTTTGGGAACCTGATTCATTGAAGAAGGCACTCAAGTTAGCAAGAAAAATGGAAAGCAAAATTATAGCAACCAAGAAGCCTACCACTCACAACGATAAAGATGGAAGTGTTGTTGCCCCTAGCCTTCCACAACCTACAAGGTTGACACCACAACAATTGGAAGAAAAAAGAGCAAAAGGGCT
>APFE030663684.1:22550-43618 GCA_000404065.3 Pinus taeda
GGTACTCAATTAGCTCATAGCTCATCTTATCATCCTCAATCTGATAGGCAAACTGAGATAGTAAACAAATGTTTGGAAGGATATCTTCGTTGCTTTGTATCTGATAAACAGACACAATGGGTCAAATGCTTGCCTCTGACCGAATGGTGGTATAACACTTCCTTCCATACTGCAACAAAAATGACCCCATCCATCACATTATATTTAAGAGAAAATTCTAAGGTTCAAGCAGTGGAACATCACATCGAGCATCAACAAGAAGTTCTCCAACTCTTAAAGGATAACCTCACGTTGGCGCAAAATAGAATGAAACAACAAGCAGATCAACATCGCAGCGAAAGAAGTTTTGATGTAGGTAACTGGGTATTCCTACGGCTACAACCATATAAACAAATGTCCCTCAAGCAAGCTAAGAAGGATAATAGATTATCACCAAAGTATTATGGTTTGTACAAGGTGTTGCAAAAAATTGGTACTATGGCATACAAATTGGAGCTTTTTGTAGCTTCCCGAGTGCACCCAATCTTCCATGTTTCATGTTTAAAGAAGGTTATAGGTGACAAGCTCCCAATTCAAACAATATTGCTAGAACTTGACGAGGAAGGAAAAATCATATTGGAACCGGAAGCAGTCACAGAAACAAGAACTCGACACATACGAAATCGATCAATTTTGGAGTATTTCATCAAGTGGAAGAACTTATCCGCTGAAGATTCCGCATGGGAGGATGAGAATTTTATACAGAAGCATCCAGAACTCCTCAAGCGTTGAGGACAACGCTTTTCGGAAGGAGAGGGGCATGTTAGGCCCCTATAATACTAGTGATTCCCCCATTACTATTATCATTATATCCCTTACTGTTACTATTGTGCCCCTATTGTCCCCATATTGTTATTAGTATGCCCCATAGAAACCCACTATTGTTATTTTTGTGCCCTTATGTTATTACTGTTATGTCGGCTTGATTATATTGTGACCCCTTAGACTCCTATATATAGAAGGGAGGTTTAGTCATTTGTATCATCGAAGAATTGTTCATTTGTGTAATGTAAAGGAGCTTGCCCCCTCGAAGAGATTGAATTCTAAGGTGTTGATCTATCTTTTCTATCTTTTTGTGAGCTGGTTTCCTAACACCAAGAGGAACGTTTAGAGAAAGTAAGAAGCCAAGTTGGTTTCAAGGGTGCATTGTTGCCATGAGCAACATCATTCAGGCAGAACCATGCACCTTTGAAGAAGTTGCAAAAGAACAAGTCTGGAAAGATGCCATGACTGAAGAATACGAGCAATCATCCAAAATGATGTCTACGAAGTGGTTCCTAGACCTCAAAGTAAATCTGTTGTCACTTCCAAATGGTTGTTTAAGATTAAACATGGTGCAAATTGTAGTATTTAAAAATATAAGGCTAGATTTGTAGCTAGAAGATTCTCTCAGAAAGAGGGACAAGATTATGAGAAGATTTTTGCACCTGTAGCTGGATATACTACTATTTGATTTGTTGTTGCCTTAGCTGCTAGTCAGGGATGGACTCTTCACCAAATGGATGTGGAAATTGCTTTCTTGCATGAATTCCTCAAGGAAGAGGTATTTGTGGAACACCCATAAGGCTTTGAAAAGCATGGCAAGGAAACTCATGTATGCAAACTAAAGAAAGCTTTATATGGGTTTAAGCAAGCTCCAAAATCATGGCATGCTCGCATTGATAGCTACCTGATAAAGCTTGGTTTCACAAGAAGCAGTGCAGACCCAAACCTCTACTTCAAGACAGTCCAAGGTATACCTTTGATTTTGGTATTGTATGTTGATGATTTATTCTTGACAACAGGAAAACTTCTTATCCACCAGTGTAAGAAGGAGTTAGCTTCTGAATTTGAAATGAAAGACCTTGGATTGATGCATTACTTTCTGGAACTAGAGGTCTGGCAAAGACTTGGTGAAATTTATCTTTATCAAGGAAAATATGTTGTTAAGCTTCTTGAAAGATTTGCTATGGTAGAATCTAAGTCCATGCATACTCCTATGGAAATGAACTTTAAGAAATTATGTGGCAAAGTTGTAGAACCTTGTCTAGCAAATCCCACAAAGTATAGGTAGCTCATTGGTGCTTTGATGTTTTTGGCAAACACTATGCCTGATATATGCTTCGTTGTAAACACTTTAAGTCAGCGTATGATTGATCCCTTTCATGCCCACTAGATTGCTACAAAACGTGTACTTAGATACTTGCATGGAACTATAAATCTAGGATTGAAATATACTGCTAAAAATGTAATACTTCATGGATATACTGATGTTGATTGGGCAGATAACTATGTTGATAGAAAAAGCGCTTCTAGGTGTTGCTTTAGCTTGGGATCTATCATTATCTCTTGGATGAGTAGAAAGCAGAAGTTTGTTGCACTAAGTACGGTTGAAGCTAAGTACATTAATGCTAGCATGGCTAGCTGTGAGGCAGTTTGGCCGAGAAAGATTTTTGGGGAACTATTTGAGCAAGTTCTATACACAACAATTATATATTGTGACAATAAGAGCGGTATTCGTCTTACAGAGAATCTTGGTTTCATGACAAATCCAAGCATATTGAGATCAAGTATCACTACATTCGGGATATGGTGCAAAGAGGAACAGTGAGGATCCTTCACATCTCCATTGATGATCAGATAGCTAGCATTCTTACCAAGCCTTTACCGAAAGGGAAGTTCTTTGTTTTTAGAAAGCGGCTTGGACTTACGAACATGACCCTTCCGGGAGATGGTCAAAGCTGATCAAGAACACTGCGCTACCTTTCCCCATTGTCAGAGCTCAAAGATTAGAGAATGATGCCGGGAAGCTCCTGAGGATGAGGGGCATCTTGTGTAGTTTGTGCCACAAGAGTAGGGCTCAATATGCATTCAACCCACAGTCTGAGACATGGGAAGAGCCACCTATTTGGCCAATAGGTGTAGTGAGACTTGTCTGTGTGACTTGGCTAGGATGCAGGTGTTCCACCACTTGACACTTGATTGTGTTTGATTCTTGTCTGTGTGACTTGTTTGAGTCTTGTCTATGTGATGTTTTTGTTTTACCACCTTTTTTAAGATGAAAATTGGTTGAATATAGTCCTTGTTTATGTGACATGTGATGGTTCTTTCCTTTACAGATTTGTGTCAGGTGGATGATTCTTCTTTAAATTGTGAATTCAATGTTACAGATGTTACCGAGCAAAGTTGAACTAAGATGAATGAAAGAGATCAGAGGCAGCAGAGATTTTTGATGCAAAAAGAAATTCCTCCCTAGCTGAAAAGGAGTATTAAAATTTGACAGCTCAATGATGCATTTCTCCTAGAAGGAATCATATATTTCAGTTTCGTTTGAACCACCTATAATAAAATTTCACTTCTAACAATTCTAATATGACTTTCCAAAAATAGTAAGTCACATCTCAATTTGGAAGTGACTTTCCAAAAATAGAAAGTCATGTCTAAATGATCAAAGATGATCTCGACATATGGAATCCACTTTAAAATCAAATCAATCATGATTATACAAGTCAACAATTAATATTTTTATCCTTACTAGTATTATTATCTATGTTGCATGGGTTCCCGAACCCGGGGGTGGGGTTCTCGAACCCGTCCCAGGTTCTCGTCCCCAAGTATCGGATTCGGGTTCGGGTACTTCTGAGAAGAACCCATAAGAAGAGGGTTCTTCTATGAAGAACCGGGTTCTTCATTAAAAAAAATTGGGTTCTTTTGTCTTGACAGGTATGGAGAACCCTGATGACAGGTACTTGGAACCCCAAAATCAGGTTCTTTTGGGTTCTTTGGGGTTCATTTTAGTTTTTATATTTTATTTTTTAATTAATTTAATGAGCTTCCCCTAATATTCTAGGTAGCTAGTTCTTCATCTTGTGAGAGGAATTGGAGTACTTATGCCTTTATCCATTTAGTAAAGAGAAATATGTTGGGTTCAAAGAAGGCACATAACTTAGTGTATGTTCATAGCACACTTTGTCTCATATCTCAAAAAGACCCTAGATACGAGGGTCCTTTCAAGAGATGGGACCAATACATAAACGATTTTATGTGTGTGGATAAGGAGATACAACTAGATGGCCTTATTGAGCTACCTCCAATTGCTATGGATGAGCAAGAGCCTCAAGATGAGAGTGATCCCTACCTGGAGAGCATGCTAATTGAAGATCTGAGTGATGTTGATGACATCGCTTGAGGAAGCCATTGTTCACTATTAGATACTTTTATTTTAGTATTTTAAAATTTCCCAGTTCTTGTTTGGAGATGCCTTAAGACAAATTTTGAATGTAGTATGACGATGGACATATATCATGATTCTTATTAATATGTAAACTCCAATTTGCACTTAATATCTAACTAGAAATTTTGAAATTTCATTGTGAATGTTGAATGTTCAATGATGTGCATGTTTAAATATTTAAAGTTTAAATCATAAATAATTTAGTTTTCTTGTTTAAAGTTGAAAAATATACAAATTCTTATATATTATAATTTATAAAGTATAATATTTATATTATATATAATATATAATATATATTAATATATATAATTATAATATACCCCTGACGAACCCACGCACCCTGTTTCGAAAAAATACATCCCCGGTCCCCGCCCGCACCGTACCGTCCCCGAACCCATGTTTCCTGGCAACATAGATTATTATCATTATTATGATACTATTATTTATAAAATAATCTAAAGTCATTCAGCTTTAATGGATTAATAAAAACGAATTCTCTCATGAAATAAGTAAATTAAATTGGGAATCTCCTACTTGACAAATTGAACCTCTCTCTTGGAATAAAATAGTAACTCCACACTTAAGAGAATGTAACTCTCCCTCATTAATTCAATGTATGACAAAAGTGTAACTCCTCATTAAATGCACTTGTAACTCCCTCATTCAATTCGATTTGTAACTCTCACCAAATACTCTCTCCCCCTAATTTGAATTGTAACTTCTCAAGACAAGTGTAACTCTCTCTCGATTCTTGGGATGAGTTACACTTCTCCTCAAGTAATTCCTCCCTCATGGAATTCAATTCTCATATTATTGACTCAAGGAATGAATTCATTTTGTAACTCTCATTTCTCATCTATTTATGCAAGAGCAAGTGAGAGTTGAGAGCAACATGTTCATTGTGAAAAAAGAGAGCTAGAGTTGAATGTGTGCAAGAGAAGTGTGAGAGCAAGTGAAGAGTAAAAGCAAAGGAAGGGTTGGAGCGAGCGTGTAGGACAAAATCTAATCAAGAGAAGGAGGAGATTTTCGGGCAAATAGCAATAGCACTTCAACTGCAAGTTGATCAAACATTGGCGACTTTATTCATTCTCATTCTCTCTCTCTCTATGTACTCTGTTGAACAATTGAAGAAATCTAATAGAAGAAGAATCATTTGGGTTTTCCCCTTGTGGGTTTTGCCCTAGTCATTGGACCTAACTCTCAATGTCTCATATTTGTGCTTGGTTGTCTTCATATGATCCTTAAGTTTATGTTCCATCTACAATTGTTGTTATGAAAAGTTGTGAAGAAGAAATCTTCATTCTAAGTAGTTGCAATAGCATAGCACATTCAGTTTTCTACAAAGTACATTCAGTTTTCTGCAAAGTACATTCAACTTTCTGGAAAGTATATTCAACTTTATGCAAAGTACATTCAGTTTTTTGTAAAGCACATTCAAGTTTCTGCAAAGTACATTCAGTTTCATTTAGTTTTCTACAAACTATATTCAATTTTCTACAGGAACATTTAGTTTTTTGCAAAGAACTTTCAAGTTTATGCAAAGAATTTTTAAATTTCTACACATAACTTTCAGATTTTAACATCAATGGAAAGAAGACTAGGGGACCATTCCCCTCTAGCGAGAACAAGACAAATGACATCCTCCAACTTATTCATTCTAACATATGTGCTTTGATGCCCGTACACTCTCTTGGTGCCCATCTCTACTACATTACCTTCATTGATGATTTCTCAAGGAAGACATGGATATATTACTTGAACCAAAAAGATGAGGCCTTTAATTTGTTCAAGAATTTCAAGGCTTCGGTTGAAAATCAAAAAATTAAGAAAATTAAGATCTTCGGGTCTGGTAACAATGGAGAGTACATTTCAAATGAATTCATAGATTTTTGCAAGGCATCAAGAAAGAGACGATTGTGCCCTACAATCCCGAACAAAATGGAGTGGCTGAAAGAAAGAACATGTCCATTGTAGAAGTTGTCCGAGCCATGTTCCATGACAAGAAAGCAAGGGACCTTCCTCCACCTCCTCCTCTTGAGAAGAAGAATGATGATATGGATATTCTAGAATGTCCTTCCATGCCTGAATCTAAGAGAGACATCGTTGATGATCCCATGGAACCTTTGGACTCCTTATATCCTCCTCCATGTGATTCCCCTACCAGGAAGAGGCCACTTTGGCTTCATGACACATTACAGGATTTCGAGAGACTCATTCTTGCCATAAGGACTTTTAGAGAGAACAAGAAGCCATGCAAGTACCAGGGATATGTTGTAGATATGAGCAATATGATTCAAGTTGAACCTCACACCTTTGACAAAGTTGTGAAAGAACAAGTTTGGAAGGATGTTATGGCCGAAGAATAAAAATCAATTATGAAGAATGATGTATGGGATGTTGTGTCAAGGCCAAAGGAGAAATCTGTGGTGACTTCAAAATGGCTATTCAAGATCAAACATGGAGTCTATGGAAGTATTGAGAAATATAAGGCAAGGTTTGTGGCCCAAGGATTCTCCCAAAAAGAGAGAGAAGATTATGATAATATATTTTCTCTTGTGGCTCAAGACACCATCATTTGTTCGATAGTTTCCCTTGTTGCAACTCAAGAATGGACCCTCCACCAAATGGACATGAAGATAGCATTCTTTCATGGCATATTACAAGAAGAAGTTGATGTTGAACAGCCACAAGGATTTGAAGTAGAGGATCAAAAGACACATGTTTGCAGGTTGAAGAAGGCATTGTATGGTTTGAAGTAGGCCCCAAGAGCATGGTACACCTGCATAGATAGTTACCTAATGGAGCTAGGATTCACAAGAAGAAGCACCGACCCCAACCTCTACTTCAAAGTGGTCCAAGGTATGCCATTGATTTTGGTTTTATAAGTTGACAATCTATTTTTGACAGGCAGCGAGCCCCTGATGATCGAGTGTAAGAGGGAGACAGCTTCTAAATTCGAGATGAACGACCTTGGACTCATGCACTACTTTCTAGGGCTTGAGGTGTGGCAAAGTCCTGGTGAGATCTTCCTTTCACAAGGAAAATATGTTGTGAAGTTGTTGGAAAGATTTGGAATGACAGAATGCGAGTCCTTAGCCACACCGATCGAAATGAATTTCAAGAAGCTATGTGGACAAGTTGCAAGACCTAATTTGGCAAATCCATCCGAGAATAGACAGTTGATTGGGGCTCTGGTGTTCTTAGTGAACACTTGTTCGGACATATGCTATGCAGTGAACATGTTGAGTCAATTCATGACCAAGCCTCTCCATGCATATTAGGTTGCTGCCAAACATATTTTGAGATATTTGCATGGGACGATCACCCTTGGTCTGAGATATTCTGGCAAAGATGTTTGACTACATGGATATACCGATGTTGACTGGGCAAGAAATGTTATTGACAGGAAAAGTACTTGTGGATGTATTTTTAGCCTTGGATCTACCATGATATCTTGGATGAGCATGAAACAAAATTCCATAGCATTGAGTACCGTCGAGGCAGAGTATATTACCACTAGCAGGGCTAGTTACGAAGCAGTTTGGTTGAGAAAGCTCTTTGGAGAGTTGTTTGAGCAGGACCTACACGCTTCAATGATATATTGCAACAACAAGAGTGGGATTTCTCTGGCAGAGAATCTCGTGTTTCATGACAAGTCCAAACACATAAAGATCTAATATCATTACATTTGAGACATGGTGCAGAGAGGAGTCGTTAGACTCCATCACATATCGACTGATAAGCAGATTGCGGATATTCTCACAAAGGCTTTTACTGAAAGGGAAGTTATTGGTCTTCAGAGACCAACTTGGACTGATGGATGTGACCCCTCTTGATAAGGCACTGATCGAGAACACTAAGCATAGCTCTTCCCCCTTGGTTGAGCTCCCCAAGGAGGGAATGGAGCATTAAGGGCTCCTAGGGTGAGGGATCTCTAGACAATAGGGTATCGCCCCTATCTGTTACCCATAGGGTCGAAGATGAAGCTCCCCTATCTTGGTCTAGCAGAGTACACCCTAGTTGGCATCATAAACACAAGTTGGGCTTGTTGGGATTGTAGCTCCCTGTCTAGCCAACGGGTTGAGAAAGCTTGGGGGTGTGTGATCCTTACCTTTGGTAAGTTGGGTATCTCACCCAAGCTTGATTATGATGCTGGTGTTCTACCACATGACTCTTGAGGGTCATTGTTGGGAAGATTAGTAGGTAATAGGATGGATTAGATATCATATCTCACCTATTGCTCGACATAAGGTGGAAAAGATACACTCCCCTATGAGATGACTTGGGGTGAGAGTGTCCCATAAGACCTTCCCCACTTTCATAGACATGAGGTGAGGGTGTCCAATAGGACCTTCCTCATTGTCCTGAGAGGGTGGTAGTTGTAGCTCCTCGATGATTCTTCTTCTTTAGATTCAAGAATGATTCAACAAATAGAAGTGAGTGAAGATGGGACATGGTATGATGACAGGATACTTATGATGACTATATGATGATGTTGGAATTTCTCCCTAGCTAAGAGGGAGAGTCCATTTGGTAGCTTGGTGACAAATTCCTATCATTGGACTAGATTCCTCTCTCTGAGCAGACCAATTTTGACTTTTGAAGCACCAAATTTGGACAAGGGAAAGTGCATTCTTTTAAAGTGGGGCCTACAATGTCACAAAAGAATAGATCGGCCTTGTTGCACACATTTTGTCAAAGTTCCAACAAAGTAGATATGCCAAAGATTTTTTAAATGATCGAATCATCTTTCAGCACTTTATTGTGTCTTTATAAACCCATTTCTACAAATAATGTAAATGATGCTAGTAAGACCGTATGTGTATGTAACAACCTAGGTAAGCCAATTATTTTGGCTAGAGTTTCATCCTAAGAGGTTTTTCGTCTCACCGATTCATTTGTGTTTCTAAATACGGATGGTCAGAAGAGTTTTTCCCTCCAACCTCACCCCAAAGCTAGGGTGGAATTCTTCATCACAGTCTTAAGTGAGTCCTAATGTTTTAGTCGAGTCTTATGTTGTTAATTTTAGGCAACAATGGTATGTTCTATGGATTAGAGCAATTTTACTTCAATTTCTTTATTAGCCTAGTATCAATATTAGCAATCACATCAACATGATACTAAAATGCAGATAGAACATAAACATAAACAATAGAAGACAAGCCAAGGCAAGAGGAAACAAGATGTGGCACCAACCAGGACAAACCCCAATGTGGGGAAACCCTTGATCAATTCTTCTTATATTCTTCAATAGTTCAGCACAAAGAGAGATAGTACACTTTACAAATATGATAATTCATGACAGCAGCAAAAGAGCCCTAACCAAAAAAGTCAACGCTGGTCCACAAGGCAGATTTCTTCCTCAATTTAGCTCGATCAAACCCAAACAACTTCAGCTTCCAACAGCAAGTCTAATCAACCCAAAACAATTCGAAAAATTCCAATCAAAATTGGTCAACGAAAGTCAACTCCGTGGCCAACCCTAGTACAGTCAACGCTGGTCAAAACAGAGGTCAAATTGCCTCGATTTTTGTGCCCAGATCTGTGGCCTGCTAGGACAGAGATTCCTCACCCAAACCAAAGTCAAAACAGGTCAACACATCAAGTCAACACAGTCAAACAGCCTACCAATAGCTCGGTCAATGCTGGTCAACGCAATAAAGAATTTTGTCCTTTACTTCGCACGTGTGAGAGAGAAGACTGCCCAGAAATGCGTACCCAATCAGATGAGGAGAGAGAGAGATGTGAGTGAATGAGTGATGTCCGAATGAGGATGAGGCATCATGAAATTATAAGCAAGCGTTGAGTACGAATAGACATGATTGTTGGGCTTCTAAGCCTACACGAGTTTGTTGGCTGACCTTGACAATTTGTCCATAATATAAATAAATTCATATCTTCATTTGTACATGTCAAAATTGAATGATCTTTAGATCAATCCTATACCTCTCAGAGATAGGAATTAAAGAAAAATATCAGTTGTCATAAATAAGATGACCCATGTGAAGTTTGGCCCTAGTTGCCAACTTTAACACTTGCTCTCAACTAGGGAAAACTCCACCTGGTAGTCCATCTTCCAGTTTGTACTATCTTTGCCATCAATGCACTGCTCTACTTTGCTCTGTTGCTAAACTATGAAGAAGAAGAAGTGATCGAGAATGTATCATATGATTCTCTACTGACCCAAAGTCAGCCCCAAATAAAAGAGAGTGTCTCATACCACACTTATTGACCCGAAGTCAGTTCCAATCAAACGAGAGTGTCTCATACCACTCTTACTGACCCGAAGTTAGTTCCAATTGATCCCAGATCAATATTGGTCATCCTAGCATAGGGAGTACGGTAGTACACAATGCATCCATTAGTAGTATTGTGGTCCCTATCCCCATTTCCCTACTCATTGGCCAGATGAGAGGTACTTCCCATGAGTCCCAGGGTGCATGGGTAGGATGTCTCAGCGGGAGAAGGATGAACAACTCATCCTGCCTACATGTCACCAAGGGGTATCGGAGGGGAAGGTTGAACCACTCACCCTGTACAGAGCAAACCACTAGGAGAAGGCTAAACCACTCACCCTATGGTTGCTCATCGCTCCAAGAAGTACCCCAAGCCCCTCGAAGCTCCCAGAGCTCAATGTCCATATCATACAGGACCCTCATAAGAGGGTCTCTCCACGACTCCAAGCCGTTCTCGGAAGGCCAAGAACTTGACCTTCCCTAGGGGCTTTGTCAAAATATCAGCGACCTGCTCATCAATCCCAATGTGTTGGAGCCTTATTGCTCCTCGTTGTACCATATCCCGGATAAAGTGGTACCTGATATCTATATGCTTGGAGTGATCATGAAACACGAGATTGTCTAACAATCGGATCCCACACTGGTTGTCGCAAAGGATCACGGTGGTATCCAACACATGTCCAAACAGCTCACTGAAGAGCTTCCTCAACCAGACAGCTTCACAGGAGGCCATACTAGCAGCTATGTATTCGGTCTCAGGGATGCTCAAGGCAACCGAGTTTTGCTTCCTGCTCATCCAGGATATCGAAGAAGAACCCAAAGAAAAATAGCATCCAAAAGTGCTCTTGCGATCCACAACACTTCCAACCCAATCAGCATCAGAATAACTATGTAGCCTCACATCTTCGGCAGTGTATCTCAGTCCATGAGTGATTATGCCCCGAAGATATCTCAAAAGATTCTTGGCACCAATCCAATGTATATGATGAGTCTCAACCATATATTCGCTCAATGTGTTAACTGCAAAACATATGTCCGAACGGGAGTTCACCAAGCACATCAGTGCTCCTATGAGTTGACGATACTCAGAAGCATTTCCCAATTCAGGTCCGGCAGCACTACCACATAACTTCTTAAAGTTAATTTCCATCGAGGTAGTCATAGGCTTGCAATCTACCATCCCAAATCTTTCAAAAACTTCACAACATATTTTCCTTGAGATAGGAAAATTTCCCCTAGTATTTGCCAGACCTCCAACCCTAGGAAGTAGTGCATTGGTCCTAGGTCCTTCATCTCAAATTCAGAAGCCAACTCCCTCTTACATTGGTGAATGAGAGGATCTGCACATGCCAAAAAGAGGTCGTCCACATAAAGTACCAGAATGAGAGGTTTATCATTTTCAACCTTAAAGTAAAGGTTTGGATCGACTTCACTTCTAATGAATCTCAGCTTCATCAGATAGTTATCGATCCTCTCATACCAAGCCCGGGGTGCTTGCTTCAAACCATAGAGAGCTTTCTTCAACCTGCAAACATGAGATTCCCAGTCATAAACCTCAAATCCCTCGAGTTGTTCCACATAGACTTCCTCTTTGATCGAACCATGCAAGAAAGCAGTCTTGACATCCATCTGATGTAGGTTCCATTCTTGCGAGGCAGCGAGTGTTATGATCGAGTGGATGGTGGTGTATCGAGCAACAGGTGCAAATATCTCATCATCATCTACACCTTCCTATTGAGAGAAGCCTCGAGCAACAAAGCGAGCCTTGAACTTTTTTGCACTTCCATCAGCTACATGCTTGATTTTGTAAAGCCACTTAGAGGTGATAACTGATTTGTCCTAGGTCTAGGGACCACATCCCATACATCATTTTTCATAATTGACTCGTATTCTTTATTCATAACATCCTTCCATACTTGTTGCTTCACGACCTCTTCAAATGATGAAGGCTCATTTTGAATGATAGTGCTCATGATGGTCAAGTATCCTTGATACTTTTTCGGCTTCTTGCTTTCATGGAAAGTCCCCCTTGGTGCAATATGTCTATCAGCATCTTCGAGAGTATCCCTACGCCATGAGGGTCTCCTCTTGGAGGAGGAGGGCTCTTGAGGAGGAGGATCAATAGGATCCATAGGTTCATCAACATCTGACATCATTTCATCTTCTTTTGCACCCTGTTTTCCGGTGTCAACTTCTTTGTCCTTCCTTGGGATATGAAGGTTGTTGATCTTTCTGAGGGCCATATCTTCGTCGAAGGTGACATCATGACTTATCTCAACTTCTCTTTGACCAGCCACATAAATTCTATATCCCTTAGAATTTTCACTATAGCCCACAACGACTCCTTTCTTCCTAGATGCACCCAATTTGCTTCTTTTCTCTTTCAGCACATGAAAATATATGGGACTTCCGAAAATTCTAAAATGAGAGACATCGGGTTTCTTTCCAGTGAACATTTCTGCGGGAGTCTTGGAGTCCAATGCTTGATGAGGGCATCGGTTTTGAACATACACTGCGGTATTTGCAGCTTCATCCCATAGGAACTTCGAAAACCCTTGATCATGAAGCATGGCACAAACAACTTCTACAATAGTGCGATTCTTCCTTTCAGCCACACCGTTTTGCTCTGGAGTGTATGGCATTGTAGTCTCCCTCTTAATGCCAGTCTCTCTGCAATAATATTGGAATTCATTAAATTCATACTCGGTCCCATTATTAGTCCTCAATATCTTGATTTTCTTCTAGGATTGATTTTCAATCAAGGCTTTTAAGTGTCGGAACCAAGTGAGCACTTCATCCTTCTTCAAGAAGTAGATCCAGGTCTTGCAAGAATAATCATCCGTAAAGGTGAGATAATATAAGTATCCTCCCAAAGAGTTTACGGGCATCATGCCAGATATGTCGGAGTGGATCAATTGCAACATATCTGTGGTCTTGCTATTACTTGAGGGGAATGGTCCCCTTGTAAGTTTTCCTTCGGCACATTCTGGACATACACCTTCATGCTCTACTTTGAACTCGGCCATACCTATCACCATCCGTCTCACATCACGTAGGGCCTTATAATGAATATGGACAAACCTCTGGTGCCACAGTTCAGATTGTAGAGATGTGTTGCAAGACATGGCTCCCAATGGACTTCCTCCAACTTGATACAAAGTGTCAACCCTGAACCCAAGAGTAAAAGCATCTCTAAAATTTCTTTTCCAAACACGTACCTTTTCATCGATGAATGCCACCTTGAATCATTTGTCTTCCACTACCGAAATGGACACCAGGTTCTTCTTGAGATCAAGTATATATAGTACCAGGGACAAACCCCGATGTGGGGAAAGCCTTGATCAATTCTTCTTATATTCTTCAATAGTTCAACAGAGAGAGATTGTACAATTTACAAATCTGATAATTTATGACAGCAGCAAAAGAGCCCTAACCAGAAAAGTCAACGATGGTCAACAGGGCAAATTTCTTCCTCAATTTAGCACGGTCAAACCCAGTCAACTTTGGGTTCCAACAGCAAGTCTAATAAACCCAAAACAATCCGAAAAAGTCCAATCAAAACTAGTCAACCCTACAGCCAGCCCTAGTACAGTAAATGTTGGTCAAAACAGAGGTCAGATTGGCTCGGTTTTTGTGCCCAGATCTGCAGCCTACTACCATAGAGATTCCTCACCCAAACTGAAGTCAAAATAGGTCAACGCGGTCAAACAACCTCCCAGCAGCTCGATCAACGCGACAAAGAATTTTGTCCTTCTTTCCTTCGCACGTGTGAAAGAGAAGACTGCCCAAAAATGCATACCCAATCAGATGAGGAGAGAGAGATGTGAGTGAAAGAGTGATGTCCGAATAAGGATGAGGCATCATGAATTTATAGGCAAGAGTTGAGGACGAATAGACATGACTGTTGAGCTTCTTAGCCTACATGAGTTTGCTAACCAACCTTGACAATTTGTCCATAATATAAATAAATTCAGATCTTCATTTGTACATGTCAAAATCGGATGATATTTAGATCAATCTTATACCTCTCGGAGAGAGGAATCCAAGAAAAATATCAGTTGTCATAAATAAGATGACCCATATGAAGTTTGGCCCTAGTTGCCAATTTTAACATATGTAAAAGTAATTTGGGAATAATTTAAACTAATTGGCTAATTATTTTATTACAAAGCACGTGTGAGAGAGAAGATTGACCAGAAATGCGTACCCAATAAAATGAGAAGAGAGAAAGATGTGAGTGAATGAGTGATGTCCGAATGAGGATGAGGCATCATGAATTTATAAGCAAGTGTTAAGGATAAATAGACATGACTGTTGGGCTTGTGAGCCTACATGAGTTTGTTGGCCGACCTTGACAATTTGTCCATAATATAAATAAATTCATATCTTCATTTGTACACGTCAAAATCGGATGATATTTAGATCAATCTTACACCTTTCAAAGAGAGGAATCCAAGAAAAATATCAGCGGCCATAAATAAGATGACCAATGTGAAGTTTGGCCCTAGTTGCCAATTTTTTTTTTTCTCAGTAAAAGACTATGCTATTTCTATTAACTGGTAAACGTAATAAAATTACAAGAGGGTGCAACTACAGAAGCCTGCACATCATATATGTTACAAAAATTCCCCATAATAGAAGAGCTGGGGATTTCATCAAAGCTAACAACCAGATAGACAGAACAGACAGCCAAATTCATTGGCATTACAAAGAAACTGAGAGAGAGAGTACTGAAACTAAGCATATGACTAGTAACCCTGAGAGTACTGGACCAAGACATTAGCATACGCCGCGGCTGGAGAATTCTCAAAACTGAGCCAAACGCCCGAAGCAGGCTTCCAAAAACCAAAAAGTGCAAACTCAAGAGCCATCTGTTCAACTGTCCTCTTCCCCCTATGTCTCCTCGGCTTGCTGACACGCGTCGTCGTGGTTGAGCCCGTCTTTTTCATGCAACACGTTGCCCTCCTGGTCTTTGTCGGTGTTGCCAGCGTCGGGGTCCAGGATTAGGTTGATGCAGTCACTCAGGGGAGGAATTAGGGAAGGCGAGTCGACCTGAATCACTGGTTCAACATCCTTATTTGCGGCCATGGCGAATTGGGCATAGGAACGCTCACTACTATTGGAAGAATTGGGGTCAATGCAAGAAATTGGAGGCACCTGGTTGATTTCCTCCCTCATAAGGATGGTTATCTGGGCTGAAATCAGAGGGCGGTTCAGGTTGCTTTGAAATTTAAAGTGGGTGGATTGGAAAGCGCTGTTGGGTATCGGATGGCGAGTGGGGTTACTTGCAGGAGGATCCTCAGGGGAAGAAGTGAGGTTGATGGTGGTGAGCAGAGGAGTGGACTGAGGGCGAGCAGAGGGTCGTTTGCTGCTGCCAGGTCTTTCCCCGAAGCGAGAACGCTTCCCAGGTCGCTTCATGGTGCACACAATGACTGTGACTTTCAACGAGACAGTGCGGAAACCAGAATTGTGCCTCAGAGCATCCAAGGACCCCGAACCGAATTGAGAAACAGAACAGAAGACAATGGAAACACTGAACCGAGAAACAGAGCCTGAAAAACTGAAATAACCGCGAATGAAGCACTTACCCCAAACTGTTGAAGGAATTCCAGAGCGAAGAACACAGGACGAGTAGAAGGGCTGCCGATTCGAGCCAGAACCAGCTCGAATTTCCCCTCTGAGGCGGGGCTCCCTCTCGACCTCACCCACAAAACTCACAACAAACCGAACAGAGTAGTCTTCGACTAAAAGCATGATGGAATAATCACTGAGTCGCTGCCTGTAAATACTGCTCCACAGACTGCGTCGGGCTTCGTTCGCCATTAATGGCGCTGTCTTGCGCCGTGCCAAGGCCATAAAAACATTCTCCCCGCCTCCGTTCTGCGTCTGGGGCTCCACACTGCAGAGCAATTGGGGGCATCATGCGTCTTAAGTGTGCATGAATGCCATTTAAAGCAGTATTATCACCTGGATCCGGGTACTCAGGTTTCTCCTGTTGCACTTGATTGTGGAAATCTTTCAATTGGGAGTCTTGAAGGATTGTTGCGGGATCTCCAGTTAATAGAGGTCTGTTACAATCCACCCCCACATTGGCAAGGAGATCCGCAACTTTGTTTCCATCTCTTTTGATGTGGGCAAAAGTGATCGCTCTGTTGTTGTTGATCCAATTCTCCATATGCATTAGTCTTTGAGCCAGTCTCCAACTGTTACAGATTTTGGAGGAGGAGGAGCCCTGGAGAAGCTTCGTAGCCATGTGAATAAGAATTTGGGAATCTCCCTCCACGCTGAGCGGGAAAAGGTGTTGTTCCTAAGCAATTAGAAGTCCTTACCAGAGACCTTCTAATTCAGCCGAATTGTTGGTATCCCAACCATGATAACCCAAAAAGATTGTGATACTGTTTCCAGTATGATCTCTGATTAATCCGCCGAATCCTGAGTGACCCGGATTGCCCTTGGAAGCCCCGTCAAAATTGAATTTGTACATATCTTTTGAGGGCGAAGACCATTTCCCTGGAGGTGACCCATTAGAGGGTCTGGTGCCTGAAGTTATCTGATCTTGCCTTCTTTGAAATTCCCAGTTGTTCCAGATTGATTGTTCCTGAGGGAGAGTTGGGAGATCATCTTGGTACCATGTTTTTAGGGAGATGGTTTCTTCAATATTGTTTTTTATGGTTAACCATATCTCTTCCAGGGATTTGAACTGGTTTTTGAATATTCTGCCATTTCTCTCTTTCCAGATGGTCCAGGTGACAAAGCCAGGAATGAGCTTCCATATGTAATTGAGAATCTTGCTTTGATAAGGGTGAGGGTCCCTGTTGCTTATGGTAGCCGTTATGTCCCCACTCGCCCCTGTCTCTTTCTGACTACGAAATTGAATTTTTTGCCAGATATTATATGCAAGTGGGCAATGATACCAAAGGTGTTCAATGGTTTCTTCTTCTTTTTTGCAGTTGAAACATATGGAGGGGCCTGTGAAATTTCTTTTCCTTAGGTTATCCCAGGTTAGAACCCTTTTGTGGCAAAGGAGCCATAGGAAGGTGGAGATTTTCGGCCACATGGAGGAATCCCAGATCTTGTTCCAGATCTTGGCAGGCGTGGAGTGATCTTTAATTAGAAGATTATAAGCCTCTTTTGTGGAGTACGTTCCTTTTTCTTCGTAACCCCATCTGAGAATGTCTGTTCCTTCTGAGCTTTGTATTTTCCTTTTTTCTAACTCTGTGTCCAAATTTTGCTATTCTTGTTCTGATCCAGTAGGTATGATCTGAGAGGCCTTGTGCCAAGTTCTGATGGCATGTTGAGCCGTAGTATTCCAATGGCTTCCAACAGTTGTGGGGGGATGGGGGTCCCTGTCCCCATGCACCATATTCGTGAAGAGTTCACTTAGCTTGGGCATCTGTTGCCAAGAGTCGTCCCAGAAGCGAGCTTGGTTCCCGCTTTTAACCTCCCAAAAACTATGTTGCTGAATAAGGTTCCTGTGAGTTTTTGCCGAATTCCAAATAATTGAGCCATTGCGTAGCTCAGAGATTTTGACAAGCTCCTCTCTGGGACAATTCCCCACATATTTGGCTGTCCATAGGGTAGTCCAAGGGGTGGGAGAGCCTGAGATCCATCTCCACCAGATGCGAGCTCCCATGACCGCATTGCTATGAGTGGGATCTCTCAGCCCAATGCCACCTCCTTTTTTGGGCAAACAAGCTGTCTCCCATTTGACTAAGGCCCATTTACGGTGAAGCCCCTTGCTGCCCCAGAGGAAGGCTCTTTGGATGGATTTGAGCTCTTTGAGAACCCATTTGGGGGCCGAAAGAATGGAGAAGAGGTAGAGGGGCATGGCCTGAAGGATAGCTTTGATCAGGACTAGACGGCTGGCCATGTTAAGGGATCTATGGGTCCATGAAGACAATCTGGTTTCCAGTTTTTCTAGGAGGGAGTTCCAAGAAGCATGCTTCAAGCTGGAAGCCATAAGGGGGGCTCCCAGATAAGTGGAAGGTAGCTTGGCCAGGGAGAATTGAAGGATTCGTTGAATGGCAAATTGATTAGCAGAGGGGGTGTTAAAAAGGAAGATTTGGGACTTGGACTGGTTGATAGATGCCCCAGAGGCTTCTGAAAAATCCGCTAAAAGGGTTTTGAGCTGCCTAGCTTCTTGGACAGAAGGATGCCCATAGAGCATAGTATCATCTACAAATTGTTGATGAGTGGCTGCAGGGGTATTGTGGATGGCTATACCTTTAAGGTGATGCGATTGTTGAGCCTACTTGATGCTTCGCCCAAGACCTTCCACAGCGATGATGAAAAGGAAAGGGGATAGGGGGTCCCCTTGCCTAATGCCTCGGGAGGGACGAAAGGTTTCAGAGGGGATGCCATTGATTAGAACCGAAAAGAAAGATGAAGTGAGGAGGCTCATAATCCAGCGAACCCATGCAGTATTGAAGCCAAATGCCAGTAAGATCTTTTCCATATAATTCCAACTGAGGCTATCAAAAGCTTTTGAGAGATATAGTTTGAGAAGCATACCTGGTTTCTTGGAGGTCTTCAGGGAGTGGATGATTTCATGCGTGAGGATGATCCCATCCGTAATCTGCCGTCCTTCCACATAACCGGATTGTTCCGGCAAGATGATCAGAGGTAGCAAGAGCTTTAGTCTTGTGGCGATGATTTTGGAGATGATTTTGTAGATGACGTTGCAGAGAGCAATTGGTCTGAATTTGTCCGGTTTGCAGGGCTTCTCAACCTTAGGAATCAGAGCTAGAAAAGTGGCATTTATACCTGGGAACATCCATCGAAGTGTGCGTGATTCTTCCACGACCTGCAAGACTTCCTGCTTTATGAGATCCCAGAAATGGTGGAAAAAGTTTGAGGTGAAGCCATCCGGACCTGGCGCTTTGCCTGCTTTTAGTAGCTTAACTATGGATTCCACTTCCTGGAGATCAATAGGCTTGAGTAGCATTTGATTGTGTTGATCGGATATTAATTTGGGAATATTGCTGGTGATGTTTTGAATTGCTTGGGACCGATCGATGCTTGGTTCTTTGTGCACCTTCTTGAAGTGATTGAGAAGTTCAGCCTCGATCTCTTCGTGCTTCAAGTTTATCTCCCTGCTCATTTTGAATGTGAGTAATATTGTTGTGCATTCTGCGTTGTATTGTGGTGTTGTGGAAGAATCTGGTGTTTTTCTCACCTTCTTTGAGCCACCGAATTCTTGACTTTTGCTTCCATAACACTTCTTCCTGTTTTTCTTTTTCCATTAACTCTTTTTCAAGAGTTTTTTCTTGATCCGCTAGATCATTGGATCTGCCCTGGGTGATGATTTTTTGCTGTAGCTGCCTCATTTCCTGTTCAATGTTAGCCTTCCCATGATGAATATTACCAAAGGTGGTTCTATTCCAGTACATAATTTTACCTTTGAGGTGCTTGAATTGAAATTGGAACATTTTGGATCCCGGAGGAGGATGGAAGCGAAGCCATTCAGTGCTAACGAATTGGTGAAAGTCGGGATGGGATAGCCAGAAGGCTTCAAAGCGGAAAGGTCTGCGAGTATTGTTCCCCGATCGTGACCAGTGGAGAGAGATGGGCCAGTGGTCTGAGCCAGTGAAGGGCAAGATAGAAGCAGCAAAATATCCTCCAAGATGGATGGCATTATCTGAGAGAAGAAATCTATCTAACCTGGAAGAAATATGCAAGTTGCCGACTTGTTTGTTGTCCCATGTGAAAGTGCCATTATTGAAAGGGAGATCAATGAGCCAATTATTTTGTATAAAGTCCAGCAGGAGAGTTCCATCCTGTGAAGTTTTACCCCTGCCTCCTCTTCGCTCATCCATCCTTGTAATCATGTTAAAATCTCCTCCAGCAATCCATAGAGGGAGAGATCTGTTTTGATTAAGAGTCGAAATGGAGTCTAGAATCCTCTCTTTTTGCCGAGTGTCCTGTGGGAAATAAACATTAGTGAGTAGTCCATATTGATTAGTTCCTAGAATATGAAAAGTTGCTTGGAGAAAGCTCCTGTGCGCATGGAAATTGGTGAGCTCCACTGCTCTTGAATCCCATATAATTGCAATTCCTCCGGAGGCTCCATTTGCATCGACTGCTGTATTGTAGCTTCCGGGCCAAAATTTCTTAGCTAGCTTATCCAACATTGTTGTATCACATTTTGTTTCTTGCAAGAAGATAACCTGAGGGCTTTCTTGCTTTATCATGTTTTTGAGTAAACGGGTTTTCCTAGGGCCGTTCATCCCTCTGATATTCCAGGAGATTAACTTCATTGGGAAAGATTAATATCAGGACTGAAGTACTTCGTTAACTTGGCGTATCTGCCTGAATCTACTAAGGTCTGCCCTACCTTGATTGTTCTTTGGAGGATAGTTTTCCTACCTCTCTTTTTTATGTCCTTGACAATGAGATGCCGGTCCCAAGGGCTGCCGGTTTGGATTCCCAAAGATTTTTGCCTTTGAGCTTGTTGACCCTGCTGCCCGCACCTACCTACACAGTTAGCGAGAAAAGCCTTCAACCCCACAAGGTGTGGTTGGTGGCAGGGAACTCAGAGAAGGGGCTGTCACACTGATCCCAACTCTCTCTGTTTTAGCTAT
>APFE030663688.1:15598-75512 GCA_000404065.3 Pinus taeda
CAATTCCTTTATTAGTTAAAGATTGTTGTTCAAATTCTCTCGGTTAAGATTGTTGCTTAATTCATTCCTGTAGATTCAGTTTGTTGTTCAATCTCTTCAATAGATTAGTTGATGTTCCTTTTTTGCTAATTGAATTGTTATTTCCAGCATTTGCTTTGGTGTGAATAAAAATATCTACAACTGTAACAAACGTTGACTACTGTTGTCTAAGTTCTCAGATCAGAGATCTTGCCTTTGATTGGTTTTCATTTACATCAGTTTACAAGGGAAAGAGTTATCATTACTACATCCTTCATTGATGATTACTATAGTTTCTTGAGTGAATGATTTAGTTACAAAGTATTTGAGTTTCTTGCCATTAAAATTAGAGTTTGTTTCCAGGATTTATTTACTTTTGTAAAGCACTATACTGCAAGCATTACTCTTGAACAAGTGACCACCTCATATTGAGTACACTCTTGAGATAAAAATCGTACCTGGATTGATAATTAATGTAGGTTAAATAGAGGTTAAAAACACCCTATTTATTGCTCAACATTTTGGCGCCGTTGCCGGGTAGAGTGTAGCCATTTGTTTCTTTTGAAAAGAGAGTAGTGTAAACACGTACTAGGAGAGAACTGGGTTTTAAAAATGGAAGGTAAGAACCTGCGTATGGAGCATGTAACAGCCCTACTCCCCCGCCCGATTTCCTGCAGATTTGTTGTTATTTTGGGTAGAAATAAGTAATTGATTTGTGTGCATGATTAAGTAGGAAAAGCCTGAAAAGAATCTTAAACCACTACCCAAACCTGATAAATCTAAGGGACCGGTGACCCTTGGCTAATCAACCTTTATAGAAAAAATCCTTAAAAAAGCAGAATCTCAGTCGTCAGTAGGACCTAGAAAAGCTGCTTCTAGACAACCTACTAGTTCCCTTTGGGCCACATAATCACCATCTGTAGCCTTTGATGAGGTGCACAGCCAAATAGAGGAGCAAGATTTTCAAGAAATTGAGAATTCTAGCCCAAAGTCATTTCAAGAAGGGAACCTTAGTAATCTCTGTGAAGGAGGAGGAGAAACAGGGGAAACTGAAGAACCAAGATCTCCTCTTGGAATAGTTCAGCCATTAAGCAACCCAGATAAGGGAAGTGCTATCAAAATTATCCAGAACAAAGCTCAAGAACCTGAAGAGCTAACATTCCCCCAGACATTAGTTCAGCAAGGAACTCTCATCATCACAGAAAAAGGAAGTGTTGTTAAGGCCATTCCTACTCCTTCTAGCCAGCCTAGGTGTTATCACTCAGGTTGTCCCTTGGCTCCTTAAGGGATACGGCCGAGGTAACCACTAACCAATCTTTGGACTGCAGGTTCTAGCCACCTGCAATCAGAGAGGGCTCTCTCTTTATGGTTTAACTTTTTGGATGAGGATTTTAGGCTAGTTATTGGGTTCAGGGTTCTTGTTTGTGTTTGGATGGAAGGAAAATGATTTCAAGCAGAGAGGCAATTCATGAAGTGATAAGTTTCAAACCATTGGGCATGGAGTCATGGATCAGGATTGCTAGTGTGTTTACTGGTCACAAGAGGAAGATGGAGCAGGATAGCTGTACACAAAACAAATTTCAAACTAAAATATGACTGAAATGTAAGGAATGAGAGGCACTTAAGAATCTCTCACTCAGCTTAACGGAGGGAAGGGATGATCTCTATCTAGGGGCAATGAAGAATCCCTGGATAAATGTCATGCGTGATAAGGTTAGGGCAAACATGAGCCATATGGAATTCATATTTATGCCTAAACAGATGAAAACATAAAGAAACAACAGAAATTGAGCATAGAGTGTAATTAAACAAATTCTAAGCTAATCTTCTTTTCTGTTGCTTAGATGGTAACTTATGAATGGAAAATAGAGGTAAGAAGCACTTATTGAGTTATGCGACAGCACAAGAATTCCATAATCACTCTTCAACCGTTAAACATAGTGAACAATCCATTCTCCAAAGCTCATAAACAGTCTTTGATTATAGAAACTATCAGTTATTACAGTGCGAGTCTCTCCTGGAGCAAAATCAGCTAAAAAATAGCTTCTCGACCAACCAACCCTTAATATAGTCTTCAGGGCTGTTTTTATAGTGCAAATATCTCAAAATATTTATTACAACCGACCTAAAACAGGTCTGCAGAAAAAACTTTCTAAACCTAAAACTGTGCTAAATTTAAATGCAGGTAAATATCTATTGAACTGTGTCAGAGGTAGCTAGATCAAAATGAGTGTAATGTGGCTCTTGGTGGCTCGATGCAGTGGTTCTGTCATAAGTGTGCATTGACGTCTGGTCCACTGATCTCCTGTGAGTTTAATGTGCAGTCATTTGTGTTGGTGAGCCTTCAATGCATCTTCAATTGCTTCTTGACTTTCAGAGTTTTCGTTTTAATGTTGGATTTGCCTCGAGCCCTGAGAAAATCTCCTCTGATACACTTTCCGGCTACATTGATGGTCTTCGCCGCTTCCTGATACTCTTTGACGTGTTCTTCATCTGCATATTTGATCTGATACTCTTTAATCTTTATTCCTGGTCTCTCTCTGTCTTCAAATTCGTTAAATTTGGCAAAATCAGGCTTTTTCGGGCCTTTTCAGTGCAAAAAGGGCCAAGGAATCAAAAGATTCCCTAAAGATTCCCCAATATGGCCTATTTCCCGAAGCGATGCGCGATTAGCACAAGGCGCTAATCGCACATCAAAAACTGCCTCTGTTTTTGAATCTGGGCTTTTTAAGCTACGATTTCGCCTTTACACTCTTTACCTGGCGGGTGACGTCAGCATGACGTCAGTAGTGGGTCCTGGTACGGTGAGCGACGTGGCAGGGCGATGTGGTGCTTGCGTGGCATGATATTTCTTTGTTTATTGCGATGCGATATACTCTCTTTGATGCGATAGTGATATCGCATCGGCGAAAAGGGAATGCGGCATGTATTTGGGGAGATGGATCTAGCGATTGCCGACTTGCGATATCGCATCGACGGAAAGGGGAAGGAGCGTATATATGTGACATATAATATTGCGATATTTCCGACTTGCGATATTGCCTCGGCGGAGCACTCATCGGGGAGAACTCTAATTGGGCAATATTGGAATTGAGACCTCCGACTGTGATATCGCATTGAAGGAGGTCGAAAGGGATCGGAAGACTGCTTTGGGAAATCGGCAAAGGTTTATTGTGATCGGAAGAAGTGAGTGTGTGCTTTCAAAGAGTATTTGAGGCCTCGGAAGGGGTCCGATAACCTAGAAAGGAATTTTATGCTTTGGAAGGAATCTGTTGTATTAGAAGATGGTTTGAAGGGGCAGCATGAGGGTTCTTGCCAAGTTTCAGATAAACTGAGCAATTCTCGGGGGTACTTATGGTTATTTTTCAACCAGAGGGAGGGGATATATACATAAGGGAGTTATTAACATAGTTTTAGTAAGGGGAATGGGAAATATATAGGGAGCTACATAGTACAGTTAGTAGTTAATATGACAAGCAATAAGAAAGCGCTAAGTATGTAAATCTTAGGCTATTAGGGGAAAAGTGGTCCAGAAAAGGAAATGACCATTTCTTGGGTAAAGCAGATCTTTACCAAGGCAATTGACATGGAAAATGATGAAACTAAGAGGTATCAAGCAGATCTTGATCTCTTTCGGGGAAGTTAGTAAATGATTTAGGGGAGAGAAGAGGGGGAAGTTAGACATGCCTTGCTTGAAGTCCTTCGAAATGGGAACTGCCTTGCTATACTGATCGAATGGATGTAACTTTTGAAAACACAAAACTGATCATAATCAATGATTCTGCAACCACAAAGCTACCTACCCAGCCTACTTGCCTAACATTTTTTCTTCTTTTGGCGTGGGTGCACTTAGACTTGCAGACCCAGCATCTCAATTTTTTCTTTTTATGCCTTCCTATCTACAAACTACCCTTATTTCTTCCAAGGGCCCAGATTAAGCAGTTGGGCTCCTTTGATTCTCTACCTATCTAAGAATCTGCCAAGGTTAAGCTGTTTGGACAGATTTTCATTCTCTATATTCTAAAACAGGAAATTGAAACCTAGGGTAGATGTTGGGTCTAAATTGCGGATCAAATTGGAGTTTAATTTAATGTCAACCCGGAAGGTAAACTTAGAATGCTATCTAAATATATAGATCTAGAAATATTTCTAATTCATTTATGTAATATATGAGGAAAGAGGCTCCTAACTTAGGAGAACCAAGTTGTCCTTCCCTACAATACTACTTTCATGAGGATAAATCTAAGAGCACTAATCAACAATGGCTTATGATGTAGAAGATGTAAAAGAAAAGGCTCCTAACTAAGGAGGTCCAGATTGTCCTTCTTCACAATTCTACTATATCACAATCACCATTGCTTCAAACAAGAAATGCATAAATAACTTCAAATGAGAAATGGAGAATGAAATTCAGTTTTAGTTTAGGATCAAATAGAAGGGGAATTTAACTTAAATTCCTTTGTGTCCCTTCATATGTAGATTAGAATTAAACCAATATTAATTCAGAAATCATCACACATCTAAATACATTTAAAACATAAATTAAATTATACCTAAAATAAGCATGCAAGTGAGGCCATGGGGGCCCTCCATAACTCCACAAGCATACCACTTCAAAGGGAACTCAAATGTAGAAGCAACAAAATCAAAGTATGAGTCTTTATTTCAAAATCTCCATCATGATGTACAAACCAACTTCTTAAGATTACAAATGAAGATTCTAATATTCTAAGATTACAAGATTACAAATGAAGGAGATTGTACTCCTATTTATACAATGGAATGGGATAACAAACTCATAATGATGATCCACTAATCTCTCTTTTAGTTCCATACATCTCTCAACCATCTAGACACATAACCCCTTTTTGTCCTTGATCTTCTCCATGAGATCATCATCTTCTCAAATTCGAATTTGATCCTTCAAGGCCACATAATGGTGTCTTGGAAGCTTCCTTGGAAACTACACATGTCACAAAAACAACCCACTTTCCATATATAAAGTAAAATATATTATTTTCTAATATTTAATCAAGAATTTCTCTTAAAAATGCTTGAAAATAAATAATACTTGGAAGATATAAATGAGACCCATTAATGGTGAACAGTAGAGAAAATGGAGTGACAAGGTGGTGAATATTGAGTGATGTAATGGAAGCATAGGTGAAAAATGTATGGTAATGAGTGACATTTTGAAGCCCAACAGACTGTCTGTAAGTAGTAGTATCCACCTTTCCCCCCCTTCAAATTTTGAAAGTTTCAAGTTTTGCTCCATGGGGGTGAGAACGGGCTTGCAATCCTGCATGCCAAATCGCTGAAGAACCTCTGTTGCATACTTACTCTGAGAAATGAAAATATGATGTGGACGTTGGAAGACTTCAACTCTAAGATAGTAGTGAAGTAATACCAAATTTGTCATCTTAAAACCTGCATGTAACTCCTTTTTCACCTGTGCAATATGATCATCATGGTTGCCAGTAATGATCAAATCATCTACATACATAACAAGAATGAACATATATTTTCCCTATTGTTGCACATACAAAGTATCATCAGATTCAATTCGTTGAAAACCAACTTTCTTAAGGTATTCATCCATCTTTGCATACCAAGCTCAGGGAGCTTGTTTTAATCCATATAAAGCGTTGATCAATTTGCAGACTTTATGTTCTTGTCCTTCAACTTCAAAACCTGGCAGTTGGGTCATATACACTTCCTCTTGTAAATCCCCATTGAGAAAAGCACTTTTCACATCCATTTGATGAACTTTCCATCCTTTTTGAGCATCCAATGCAAGTGTTAATCGGATGGTGTTCCATTTAGCTGTAGGAGAAAAAGTTTCGTCATAATCAATACCTTCCTACTACGCAAAACCTTTTGCGGCAAGTCATGCTTTATACTTTTCAAGTTATCCCTTTTGATTATACTTAATTCTGTAAACCCATTTGCATCCTATGGGTTTAACATTTGCTGGACAATCAACAAGTTTCCAAGTGTTGTTATCAATTATTGCCTGATATTCTTAAACCATAGCTTGTTGCCATTCTTCATGTTTTACTGCTTCTTTGTATGTGGAAGGTTCAGTAAAATCATTTGCTATTAAGGCAAAATTTCCTTCACTTCTATGTTCCCTTCTGGTGCTTCTTTTATTCTGCTCATCAGGCTTTACATCTTTCAAAATTTGAACTGCCCATTTTGGTAGTTGGTGCTCACTTGTTTGCACTTTTGTAAAGTCTCCATCATTGTAAAGAGGATTAATATAAACTGATGTCCGTTGTTCAGGTGAAGAGTGTGGAGAATCACTGTCAGAAGAACTGTTGCTACTTGGAGATGCGGATGAACTGCTAGAAGACCCAGATGATGTAGTTGATGTAGATGGACTGGATAACTCATCTTCAGAGGAAGGGAAATCAAGTTCATACAAATTTGGTGAAGTTGGTTGACTTTTCATTTTTCCATTTCTTTTAATTCCCTTAGTTTCTAACTTGTGAAGAAGATTTTCAATTTCTTCAGCACTCTTACTCTCAGTTTAATAAAAAATGACATCCCTTCTCACAATGAATTTTCCATTGGTCAAAATATGATACCCTTTCTTCTCATCAGAATAGATAATCATTGTGCATTTTAAAATTCTTGAGTCAAGCTTAGTTCATTTTTCTTTCGGAACTAAGGCATAACACGCTGACCCAAAAACTCTAAGATGTTTAACTTGAGGTTGGAAACCAAACCAAGCTTCATAAGGTGTGATTCCGTCTAAAGAAGTAGTTGGAGATCTGTTTCTTAAGTAGACAATTGTATGAATTACTTTCGCCCAATATGTTGGACTTAACCTCTTGAAAGTTAACATGGATCTCGCCATTCCTAACAAAGTGCGATTCATTCTTTCGACTACTCCATTTTGCTGTGGAGTGTAAACATTAATAAGATGTGGTCTTATGCCATTTTCACTGTAATAAGTTTTGAATTCATTTGAAGTGAATTCTCCCCCATTATCTATCCTGAGAGTACCTATCTTTTCTCTGACTTCATTTTCAACAAGTTGGCAAAAAATTTTAAACTTATCAAATGCTTCTGACTTGTTCTTCAAAATGTAAACCCAAGTCATTCTGTTGAAGTCATCAATGAATAGTAAGAAATATTTGCATCCACCAAAGGAAGTTTTTAGTGGTCCACAAACATCACTGTGAACTAGTTGTAGCCGCTTGTTTGTACACCATGAACTTGTTGGAAAACTTTCTCGATTTGGTTTGCCATAAATGCAAGCCTCACATTTTGCATTTTCCGTTTTGAAAGTGGGAAGTCCTTTAACCATTCCTTGTTTCTCTAATTGAGAAAGACTCTCAAAATTTAAATGTCCATATCTTACGTGCCATAGTCTTATAGGTGAAATACCTGTAGTCACTGCCCCTGCAAAATTAGAATGCCTTAGAATAACTGTCCCTTTCATCTGTAACAGTTTTCCATCTTCATAACATGTCATGACTATTTTCAAGTTCTGTTTGACTGAATTAATCTTGACTAAAGCATCTTCCCTAACCACCTGATGTCTTGCTTGTCGAATGGTGACTAAAGAGAGCAATTGTTTCTTAAAACTGGGTACATACCATACATTGGAAATAATTTTTTCTCCAATTCTAGGGAGAAAAACTTTTACTACTCCTTCTCCATAAGGAGTATGTTTTGTATCATCAACAAGAAAAATGGAATTAAGTTGGAAATCTTGAAAATTCCAGAAAAAATCACGTCGACAAGTCATGTGCTGAGTGGCCCCAGAATCCAAGATCCATACATCTTCATAGTCACTTCTAAGATGGGATGAAAGTGGTGACGCTGGCGAGGAAGTAAAAACATATTCTGAGTTATCTTCATCTTGATCATTGGCAAATTGTGATGAATGCTACTGAAACTTGGCAATTTTATTAAGTGAAGTTCGACAATCTTCAGCATAATGGCCAACTTTGTTACATCTTCGACACACAATTTGACTTAAGTCTCTTCCTCTTCCTTAAGATTGTCCTCTACCTCTGCTTTGACTTCTATGTTGAGATTGTCCTCTACCTTGATTATTATATCCTTGTCCTTGAAAATTGCCTCTTCCTTGGTTGTTTCCTCTACCTTGAAAATTATTCCTTCCTCCTCTGTTAAAATTGTTTCCTCTGCTTTGGCTTCGACCTTGACTTTGTACTTTATGTGCTGCTCGATTTTGATTCCCTCTACCTCTACCTCTAGAACTGTCTGCTGATGATTTACTAGTGTTGGCTTTTGTGAGAAAAACATCTTCACAAACTTTCTTCTTCTTCCCAAAAGTTTTATCATGTTGAGTCAACATTTCACAGAGTTCATCAAGCTTTAGTTTCTCTAATTTCCCAGTTACTTGTAGAGTCTCCAAAAAATGTGTGTAGGAAGAAGGAAGTCCAACAATTACAATTGTGACCATAAAGCTATCATCAATTGCGGGAAAACCAGCATTAATAATTTCCTGCCTAATATTCTTAAGTATTGAGATATATTCAAGAACATCACCGCCTTCAGTTACTTTTTGTTGCAACAATTTTAATTGTAGATCGACTTTCTTTGATTCAGGCTGAGTATCAAAGAGGTCTTTAAAAGTTTTCAAAGCAGACCATGCATCTGTATCATTTTCTATATGGACATACATTTCATCATTCGAAGAAGATTTAATAAGAGCTAAGGCTTTAGCATTCTTGATTTCCCATGTATCTGTAGAATTTTCTATATGGACATACATTTCATCATTCACAAAAGATTTAATTAGAGCTAAGGCTTTAGCATTCTTGATTTCCCATTTTTCTAGTGAAGTTGCATCTGTGGGTTTATTCGGCTTAACATCTCCATCACATATTCCCTGCCATAATTCATTGTAAATGAGAATGCTTTCGATGAGACGATGCCATGTTTTATACAATTTTCTGCCTTCAAGTTTTTTGGAATCAGAAAACAAATTAATCAACTTAGACATAGAAGTCAAAGCAGACCATGCATCTGTAGCATTTTCTATATGGACATACATTTCATCATTCACAAAAGATTTAATAAGAACTAAGGCTTTAGAATTCTTGATTTCCCATTTTGCTAGTGCAGCTGCATCTGTGGGTTTATTTGGATTAACATCTCCATCACATATTCCCTGCCATAATTCATTGTAAATGAGAGTGCTTTCAATGAGATGATGCCATGTTTTATAAGATTTTGTGCCTTCAAGTTTGTCAGAATCAGAAAACAAATTAATCAACTTAGACATTGTAGTGTTAAGACTTCACACCACGAATCAAGCTCCAAAAAAAGTCAAGATGCGCAACACAACAACAACACACGACGCAAAAAACGAACTATCGGGGCTTGGCCTTGATCCTCGAATAGTCGTCAAAATAGGAGAAAATTGACTGAGCTTTGCACTTGGCTCTAGTCAATTTCTCAAATTTTTACAAGGCAACTTTAAATTTGACTTTTACAATGGTTCTTTTGCACAATCTGGTAAAAAACGTTACCCCCCCTCAAAGTAAAAATACTTTGAGTTACAATGCCACACTTATCTCTCAAAAAACAAATTGCAAAAAAATATCTCCTTATTACTCCAAAAATAAAAAATGAACTTATTCCTCCACAAATATTACAAAATCCTTGTTACTCCAATAATATTGCATAAAAATATATACCTTGTATCCCCAAATTCCTATTTCCACAAATTTAAATGAAAAAGCCATGTACTATGTAAATGAAATCCTTGTTACAGCGCTAATTCCCAATGGAACTGTAGTTGGATAGAAAAAGTATCTTCCATGTAACTTCCAAAAAATAGAAAAATGTGAACTGAAGCGATCTAAGCATTTTCTGAAATCTGTACCTTATTAGTTACACAATTTAGGAGATCAATAGTGCACAGGTTCAAGCATCCACGTGTTCCATCCAGAACGTCAGATCCCGAGCTCTTCAATAAAAAAACAGTCTCAGCTTCCACTGCGCTGAGCTCTTCAATACAAAAACAGTCTCAGCTTCCACTGCGCTGAGCTCTTCAATAAAAAAACAGTCTCATGATTCAATAAAATGCTTCTTCAAGCATATGAACAAATTTAAGTCACATTCTTTCAAGCACGTGATTTAAATCAACTCTTATCCTGTCAAAGTTGCAGCTCCAAAAATAATATCTGACAATTCTATTGTAATCGAAGCTATAAGACAGGGTTACCAATCAAGCATCTTACCAGTGTTCTTCTAAGAACTTTCTAAACAAGGCTTTCAAAAAGAACATATGATGTTAAATTCACCAATATTTTTCATCCCTTTTGTGTTTGTTTCAGCTTAACACATTCATCTCCACGTATAGCAACCTCCACATACAACAATCTCTGTATACAACAATCTCCACATACATCAATCTCCATGTATAGTCTGTGAGTCTTCACAAAGGTCGTAAAACAATTCCCTGCTGATCCTTTACACATTTTTCTCTTCACGTCTTCTTCACGCCTTATTCACAGCTTCTCACGTCTTGCCACACATTCTTCAGGTATTCTCACATATCATTACTCCAATGCTCCAACGCTCAACTTCGCAGACTAGCGATGGCTTCTTTCTTAGCATAATACTCGGAACTGCTTGTAAATTGGATTTTGCTGCCATGGAAAGCCCAACAAAACCCTTGGCCCAATCTTTCGCTGATCACTTCAACGGAGTTGAATTTTCCATGATCTGATAAAGATGGAATCTCCTCCTCAAATCCACTGTAGCATTACTGGAGCTCTGATACCACAATAATGGCAGAAGTATCCTCAGACACATAATTTTATTAATCAGAAAAAAAACAATTATATAATTGATTTTGCAAGAGTTTACACCCAAACAACCAAACACTCTTGCAATGAGCTATTTATAAGCTCCATGTCCTAACTACTTCTAATTATGGATCACTTATTAAATAACAAGTGTCCATTTACAATAAATGCTATAAAAACCAACTAGCTAACAAATCTCCTAAAATAGAGCCTAAGATAGGACATATTTGGAGAGTCATATCTAGTTACAACAATATGCTAATTATAAAAGTCTCCATTAAATAATTAAACATTCTAGAATAAATAATTATTAATTTAATATATTAAATTAATAATTATTTTATTCTAATTTTATAACCTATGATAAAATTATATTTTTGGATCATCTAGCACAGCCTCAAGCATTTCTGCAACCATATGTTCAATTTCACTCTTTTGGGCACAGGGATATTTGTACGGCTTGATGTTTGGAAGAGCACTTCCTGGAATCAAATGAATAGCATGATCATGATCATGAATTGGTGGGAGACCTTTGGGAGTCTCAAATACCTTGGAATGATTGTCCAAGACTTTTTGGAGATCTGAAGAAATAGATGATTTCGATGTGGAAACATCTAGCGAACATAGTTGTGCAATTGCACCTCGTTGTTCCTTTTTTAGAAGCTTTGTCATACATTAGAGCTTATTATCTTTCCCAGTTTCCCTGCAATACCCCTTAATTCAACTTCCTTTCCTTTCGCATAAAATTTCATGAAAAGTTCTTGAAAGTTAAAAGCTATTGTACCAAGGATTGTAGCCATTGGACTCCTTGTACAACATCAACACCTCCCTTTAGAATGGAAGGCATTGGGATTTTAAATACATATTCTCCCATGGATAACATGATATTATGGTACTTTCTAGAGAAATTTATCATTCATCCATTTGCAACCATCACTTGACACTCTGGTGCTAGATATAGGAAGCAATTCAGTTCTTTTGCTATCTTACAATGGATAAAATTATGGGTACTTCCTGATCAATCAACACTATTACCTTTTTCTTCTTGATTTGTCCTTCTATCTTTATGGTTTGAGGAGTGGTAATTCCAGCCAATGCATTACAAGATATGGTCGGATTCATTTCTTCTTTATCTAGGCTTTGTTCTTGGAGCATATCCTCTTCTTTTGACCTTTCTTTCTCCTTTTCTTCTTCCTCTTCACAATTTATGTAGAATAATTTCTTCTCATCACACTTATGACCTTTAGTGTTTTTGCTATCACAACTGTAACAAAGCCCTTTTAGTCTTTTTTCTTTCAATTTTTTTTGTCTCAACCTTATAGGTTGTGGAAGGCTAGGGGCAACAACACTTCCATCTTTGTAGTTGTGAGTGGTATGCTTCCTGGTTGCCATAATTTTGCTTTCCATTTTTTTTGCTAACCTGAATGCCTTCTCTAATGAATCAGGTTCCCAAAGGTGAACATCATGTTGGATATTATCCTTTAAAGTCCCTATGATCACATCAATCCTATGCTCCTCTAGAATATTTTTTACCCTTATGTTCAATTTTTGGAACTCCTCAATGTGCTTCACTATTGAACCCTTTTGTTTGCAACTTATCAATTGGCTAAAAAAAGTGTTGCTTTTTGTATCCTCATAATGTGCTGTCAATCCTTCTGTAAAAATTTCCCAAGTGATAATTTGTTTATGCGAGAAAAGCCATTGATACCATACAAACTGATTTGGTTCCAAATATAAAGTTGCAATACGTACCTTTTGTGTGTTTTGCACATTATTGAGATCGAAAATTTGCTCCATCTGTAATATCCATGTTGTTGGATCCTTGCTATCAAACTTCCTCATATCGACTTTTGGAATATGGTGGGTCTTTGATCCAAAATTAGTGTCTATGGAATCATGATTAACATTTCTTTTATTCTCATCATCAGTTTCCTTTACTACCCTTTCACCATTAGTGACCATTTCTTGTAGAAATGTATTCAAATTTATCTTTAATTCTTCCATCTTATCATCCATGCCATCCATTTTAGCATCCAAACCATCCATCTTGGCTTCTAAGCCTTTCTTTAAATAATCCATCTTAGCTTCTACACCTTTCTTTAAACCATCCATCTTAGCTTCTACATCTTTCTTTAAACCATCCATCTTAGATTTTGTTACTTTTTGTGAAAGTGACACTTGTTGCACTTGGTCTTGTAATTTTGATATATCATGTTGCATTTCTTCCTTTCCTTCATGAGTCATGCTAGAGATTTCAAGTTTCTTACTAGGTGTTTGCATTTTCTTTCCCAGGGCATCAATTAGCGATAATAATGCTTTACTATGCCCTTTGAATTCCTTCAAACTAATTTTTTAAACCAACCTTATGCAAAAATTTGAAAAAAAACTACACACCTTTTTTCAATTTGTAGGAGCTTGATATTGAATCTGATGTATCTCTGTAATTTCGAACCATCTAGTTCAGAAATTGTGAACTATAGTATCTCTCTGCATCCTCTTTCCAATGCCACCAGTATTATCCAAATTGGATTCTCCAAGGAAGAGTTATGCACAATCTTCCAAGATGACCTGATTATAGATATTTCCTGAAAAGCGAACTTGTAGGGAGTGTCACGTGTCACTTTTTTGACCTTTGGCTCTGAAAAATATATATAAGAAACTACAGTCCGTCCTCTTTCTGTATCTTCTTACAAAACATCAACCCGATGCTCAAAGAGAAAGTTATGAGGATTTTCCCTAGGTCACTTGTTTGGAATGTAATTTAGGAGTTTGCAAAAATACCAACCTCCTCAGATCATATCTCTGCAAATATAGTGCAAAAATCTCTAAAATTCGAACCCGAGGTTCAGTGCGCTTTCGTCTCAAATGGGTTTTTCTCACTTCTGAAATGTCACAGAAAAAGTTATATCGAGAATGCCACAATGACCTACTTGGAGTAGCGAAACCCTAGCATCCAAAGCTCTAATACCAAATGTTATGAAACCAACTCACAAAAAGATAGGAAAGATAGTTGAACACCTTAGAATTCAGCCTCTTCGAGGGGCCAACCTCCTTTACATTACACAGATGAACAGTTCTTGGATGATTCAAATGACAAAACCTCCTTTCTATATATAGGAGTCTAAGGGGTCACAATATAACCATTCTGACCTAACAATAATAATATAAAGGCACAAAAATAACAATAGAGGGATTCTATGGGACACAATAACAACAATATGGGGGCAATAGGGGCACAACAATATTAATAAGGGGTAGAATTACAATATTAATGGGGGCATCACTAGTATTATAGGGACCTAACAATTACACCTCGTTGTTCCTTTTTTAGAAGCTTTGTCATACCGTTAGAGTTGATTATCTTTCTCGGTTTCCCTGTAATACCCCTTAATTCAACTTCCTTTCATTCCGTAGAAAATTTCACGAAAAGTTCTTGAAAATTAAAAGCTATTGTACCCAAGGATTGTAGCCATTGGACTCCTAGTATAATATTAGCACCTCCCATTGGAATGGAAAGCATTGGGCTATTCAATACATATTCTCCCATTGATAGCTTGATATTATGGCACTTTCCAGAGAAATTTATGGTTCCTCCACTTGAAACCATCACTTGACACTCTGGTGCTGGATATAGGAAGCAATTCAATTCTTTTGCTATCTTACAATGAATAAAATTGTGGGTTCTTCCTGAATCAATCAACACTATGACCTTTTTCTTCTTGATAGTTTGAGAAGTGGTAATTCCAGCCAGTGCATTACAAGATATGGTTGGATTCATTTATTACTTATCTAGGGTTTGTTCCTAGAGTGTATCCTCTTCTTTTGACATTTCTTGTTCCCTTTCTTCCACCTCTTCACAATCTATATAGAATAATTTCTTCTGAGCACACTTATGATCTTTAGTGTATTTGCTATCACAATTGTAACAAAGCCCTTTCACTCTTTTTTCTTCCAATTTTTGTGGTGTCAACCTTATAGATTGTGGAGGGCTATGGGCAACAACACATCCATGTTTATAGTTGTGAGTGGTAGGCTTCCTAGTTGCCATAATTTTGCTTTCCATTTTTCTTGCTAACCTGAATGCCTTCTCCAATGAATCAGGTTCCCAAAGGTGAACCTTCATGTTGGATATTATCCTTTAAAGTCCCTATGAACACATCAATCCTATGCTCCTCTGAAATATCTTTTACCCTTATGTTCAATTTTTGGAAGTCCTCAATGTGCTCCATCATTCAACCCTTTTGTTTGAGACTTATCAATTGGCTAAAAAATGTGTTGCTTTTTGTATCCTCATAATGTGTTGTCATTTATTTCATAAAAATTACCCAAGTGACAATTTGTTTACAAGATAAAAGCCATTGATACCATACAAACTGATTTGGTTCCAAATATAAAGTTGCAATACGTACCTTTTGTGTGTTTTGCACATTATGGAGATCGAAAAATTGCTCCATTTTAGTATCCATGTTGTGGGATCCTTGCCATCAAACTTCCTCATACCGATTTTTGGAATATGGTGGGTCTTCAATCCAACATTAGAGTCTATGAAACCATGATTAACATTTCATTTGTTCTCATCATTAGTTTCCTTTACTACCCGTTCACTGTTAGTGACCGTTTCATGTAGCAATGTATTCAAATTTATCTTCAATTCTTCCATATTATCATCCATGCCATTCATCTTAGCTTCCATCTCAGCGTCCATGCCATTCATCTTAGCTTCTATGCCATCACGCCATTCAGCTTAACTTGCATGCCATTCATATTAGCTTCCATGCCATTCATTTTGGCTTCATTTACCTTTAGTGAGAGTGAAATTTGTTTTACTTGTTCTTGTAATTTTGATATATCATGCTGCATTTCTTCCTCTTCTTCATGAGTCATGCTAGAGATTTCAGGTTGGTTACTAAGTGTTTCAATTTTCTTTCTTTGGGCCATTAATTAATGCTAATAATTCTTCACTATTCCCTTTGAATTCCTTCAAACTAATTTTTCAAACGAAGCTTATGCAAAAAATTTAAAAAAATCTACACACCTTTTTTCACTTTATAGGAGCTTGATATTGCATCTGATGTATCTCTGTAATTTTGGATCTTCAAGTTCTGAAATTGCAACCTGCAGTAGTCCTCTGCGTCCTCTTTCCAATTCCACCAGTCTGATCAAATTTAGATTCTCCAAGAAGGAGTTATGCACAATCTCCCAAGATTACCTGATTATATAACTTTTCAAAAGAGCGAACTTTTATGAAGTTCCATGTGTCACTGTTTCGACCTTAGGATCTGAAAAATATACACAAGAAGCTACAGTTTGTCCTTTTTCTTTAACTTCTTATGAAATTTCAATCTGATGTTAAAAGCAAAAGTTATGATGATTTTTCCCAGGTCACCTATTTGGAATGTAATTCAGAAGGCTGCAAAAAGGCCAACTTCCTGATATCATATCTCTGCCAATATAGTGCGAAAACCTCTGAAATTCAGACCTGAGGTTTAGAATGATTTTGACCCAAATGGGTTTTTCTTTTAGCATCTAAAACCTCGCAGAAAAAAATTTATTGCGCAAATGCCACGATGACCTGTTTGGAGCAACGAAACCCTAGAATCCAAAGCTCTGATACCAAATGTTATGAAACCAGCTCACAAAAAGATAGAAAAGATAGATAAACGCCTTATAATTTAGCCTCTTCGAGGGGGAAACCTCCTTTACATTACACAATTAAAAATTCTTTGATGATTCAAATGACAAAACCTCCTTTCTATATATAGGAGTCTAAGGTGTCACAATATAACCAAGCCGACCTAACAATAATAATATAAACACACAAAATAACAATAGAGGGATTCTATGAGGCACAATAATAACAATATGGGGACAATAGGGGCACAACAATAATAATAAGGGATACAATGACAATAGTAATGGGGGAATCACTAGTATTATAGGGACCTAACAAAATATCTGAAGAATGGGTGCCATTGAAGCCTCTATTGATGGCTATATCATGGATTGGGTGACTATATTATTCAATAATTTGACCACCCAAATTTGAAATCATAGACAAAAGCATAATTTTCTTGAAAGAACAACTCCTCCTTTCTTTATGAGTGCCTATGTCATGGACGCAATTTGTTTTTCTTATGATTTTCCATCTCATGGATGGAAATGGACAAACCAATTTTTCTAGCGCTATTACTGTTTATCTCGGTATCCTTTTGGAATCGAAATATCATTCTCACTTCTACAAAATATGTCATGAAGTCATGCTCCCTATCCAAAAAGGATTCTTTGGCAGGAAATCCCATAGACTTACTATAGAAGCCAGTAAAGACCTAAAGCCTATAGTAAAGTGGTTTGGGGAAGAATCATTTACCTACATTTGTGTTTTTGGTAGCCTTGCCTATCCTCATGTTTTGTCCCTTTTTGTCCCAAATAAGTTGCTGGCCAAGGAAGTCATTTATCAAACAGTTGGTAGGGGCTTAACTAAAGTACTTAAAGATGCCACGAAATTCGCTTGGCCATGTTTTACCATTTCTTGTAGTACCTATGCCTTAGAAAATTTCAAGCATTATTTAATTGAAATTGACCAATTAAGAGCCTTTAATTTTCCAACCATATTAAATAGACCATATGACCCGCATGGTGTAGCGAAAGATGTTACAACACAGGCTAAGCTTAAATTTTTTTTAAACAATCCTCACAAATTTGATAATTTGTTTGAAATGGTTCTAGAAAATTATATGGTAGAGAAATTAACAACAGGTTGTCTAAGTCCTGAAAAAATGGTTAGATTCAATCAATATCCTCAGTGAAGAATAGCGCATTTGCCTGAATCCTTGCTAAACTAATTTCGACATAATTTAGAACTTCAGATGCATCAACTTCCTCCTCAAAATCTCTAATTACTTCCCATGTCTCCGAAATAGAAGCTATAGTTGTGGAGCACGCAAGATAAATCAAAGAGGGGAACAAATTAGATGAAGTATGGGAGGAGTTCAACCTTGTTTTAACAACATAAGAAGCTTGGGTTATATATGTCTCAGCTTATATACAAGCAGAGAGACAGAACAAGTTATAGAGACTATAGGGACATCGTTTACTGTTAAGGCTTCCCAAGAGGATACTATTCCTAAAATTCCCAAGAATAATACTAATGTTGAGATTGTTAATCAATCAAATGCCGTTGATGATAAGATAATTCTTGCATTTCCTACTTCCAATATAGTCCTCAAGATGGAACAAATATCACCTTTAGACGTATTTTACAGTCTAAAGCATAAAGAAGTAATGAGTAGGTCAAGGAAGAAAAGAAAGTTAGAACAATCACAAGCGCTAGTTACAAATGATACTCCTTTTCAAGTTCTTTGGAAAGGAACTCAAATAGCCTCGGACAGACATTTGAACATATTATATCAGTTTGTAGGAGCTTATGCTAGTGCTACCAACGACAAAGCTACAAAGCTACAATTGTTTATGAAGGAAAAGGATCAAAGAATTTCCCAATTGGAACAAACTTTTCAAATAGAAAAGAAATCAATTGAGAAACAATGGAAAACAAATCTTACAGAGTTGCAAAAGAGCTTTAATGATTTAAAGATACAATTTGAAGCTGAAGTGAAGGACAAGGATGAATAGATATTGTAGTTGCAACAAAGAATATACCTACTGAGAGAAAATCCATATATAAATGAAGTCCCCAAGGAAGCATCAAAACTGGACACACTATTAACAAAGAAGCAGGCCATATTCTATCACAAATTTGTCTTAATTCATGACTTATCAAAGACCAATGATTCTTTAGAAAATCAATTGTCTGACTTGACAAGATTTTATGAAGATATTGATGAGAAAATCTCTGAGTATATAGATTGGCAAGATACTGCTAAGGGAAGATCATCTAACCTTCCTCGAATTGAAGAATCACAAAAGCACATAGTATTTGGTGACCAAGATATCAAATTTAAATGGGTAGAGATAATTATTACCAGAGCCAAAAATCTTGCTTCAAATTTCACATCACATATACCTTATTGGAAAACAAACTAATTCATGAATTCCCAAAGGACACCTTGCCAGATGTCACAAATTTGAAATAATATTGGCAAGAAACATCTAAAAAGAGGTTTCAAGACTTTCAGAGTTTATCACAAGCGAACCTGGAAAGGTATTGACATTTTCTGGTGAAGCCTCATAGTCAGTGGCTCATGCTCAGGAGTCTCTCAAACGCAACAATACAGTTTCTTCCAACACTTAATGATGCAATGTTTACGGGACAAATGCACATGCAAACGATACATCCCCCCCAACTGAATCCACTCACGGACACATATAATCTCAGAGAGAGGATGAAGAATCAATATAGAGAACAATCATGAGTTCTTGTTGTAATAGATCACAAATTTAGTTTTCCTTTATCTTAGCTTAGTTTGTTAAAGTTTTTTTGAAGACTTTTATTTTAAGTTTACTATTTTTTAATATTAATAGGTTATTTAAACCCCTTTCATGCATTTAGAAAGGCATCCATAATTTTGAGAAGACAACTTTTGAACGTGCACTATTGTTTGATTCAGAGCTATCTAATTAAGAAGTTGAGCCTGAAAGATATATTTTTCATAGGCATAACGATAATGCATCAAGTACTATTATCTTTGTGATATTGTATCTATTTTTTATTTACATACTGAATCTATTATGCATTATTTTGTTATATAAATTCTTTGAAAACAATAAGTCATTATCACTATTGATGTGCAAGATTGGATGATTTGTGATTATGTATGAGATAATGAGATATTTTTATGTGATTGAGTTTTAACCAACTAAATTAATTAGCTATTTAATTAATTTATTTTATCATATAAACTTTCTATTTAAAGTATTGAATGATCTATATCGTTATTTACTTTGTGAAATCTTTCTTTGAATCACATGTGAAGATGTACTCTCTCGGGAGATAAGTAGAATAAGTTTATTTAGTAATTTTATCATTAGCTATAAAATCATTTCATCGGTTTTTCATTATGTCACTATAATAAATCTCCTTAAAATGGGAAATTGGTCACTTTATATCCAGTCAGACCCACAAATTTCAACGGAAATAGAGTTTCTTTAAGCTCTCGACTGGGTGGTGTTCCCCAATGTTGAGGCAGTCAAGTTCTAGCCTTCAACAGACAATTAGCTTGATGATTATGTTATATGTTGTTGATGATAATGATATATAACTTGTTGTTCTTATATGATAGTAACTTGATGACTAGATTTTTACATTAAGATCTTGATGTTATATGTATCATGCTAAATTAGATTGCCTACACAGATGGTTAGGGTTATGAAATTCAGGTATGAGTTGACTTATTTGTGACATTGTGTTCTACTAATATAGACTGATTGTACATATGTGATTGAAATGCATAAATGATAATTTTTTATGAGTTTATGATGTGAATATGTTAGCTAATGACTATTATGGATATCATGACCTTATTTATTTTTTAGTTGATATGTCATGAAGTTATACCATGCTAATCTAGATTGATTGTGCAGACAAGATAACCTCCTATTGACAGTGTTGGACCTGCCAACATGTCAAGGGGATCTACCTAGTAAGAAGTCCCAACTAGACCTCAAACCGTTTGAAGTAGGATTACCAACAGTGGGTAGTAATGTACTGCATTAACCGCGATAACCACAGAGGTAAGTGTGACAGATTTGGTCGAAAGCAAGTGAGTGACCTTGCAGTGAGTGAAGTGGGATGCACGGTGGTTCTAACACATAGAGGGGAAAAGTAAGTGTGTCCCTTAGAAGCCTATAATAGTATGCAACATGAAAGGAAAACATGAGTGGAATGACATCACGAGTTGGGAGAAAAATAGTCCACAATCCAAAGTGATGGGTTAATCCAAAAACATAACTTCAACAAGATTCATACAATTGAATAAGAAATAGTTCATACACATGAGTTAAACAACACACAATTCTAAAAAAACCAGAATAGTCCAACTATAATAACAACATATGCATCAAAACGTGTTGGCTCAGTTATATTATTAAGTGAAAGTTCCATCCATACATACACCATTGAAAACCATTAGCCTCGATAATTGAACATTATAGTCAACACTGCATGATCCTCCAAAGAAGTATATTCTCTCTACGTTGTGGAGAAGCCAAGGTTTGTCACAATACTCTCCAAGCCTTATCTAAGCAATGCCATGGCAAAAGCTTGCTCCATGAGTTATGAGGTTCTATATATAACAAAGGGCGGGGTGACCCTTGACATTCCCCTTTGACTCTTTGACTATCCTCATGACTCTTCAACTCCTTTACAAATAACTCTTTACATTACATAGTGACTATTCACATTCCACTAATGAAACATGGAATTTCACTTCCAATATATTTACAAATAATATACAATTTCCACATACGCCCATGTCAAACAAAATAGGCTTGAGTCAGCCTAACAAGACAAACACCATCACTCAGAAGCTTAGGGAAAGACCAACTCAGCAACATCCTCTTGATGGTCTTTGGTGATGAACTGATACCAAGCTTGGTACTACGATAATGTGTCCTCGTAATATTTGGTGATGTTTTTTTGGACACAAAAATCTTGCCTGCATGGCTTCAGGGTATATGGTTCTGGAACCTTTGTCCAACTCATATTGAAAAATGCACAACATTGTCTTGAGTGTGGCTGGACCACCGATGTACTTTTGTATCTTTTTTGTGCTTAGTTGCAAGTCATCGCTGGTGGCCTCTCGCATCATCTGCTCCATGTACCTATCGACCTCCAACAGGAGTTCGTTATTCTTAATTGTTGGGTGAGCGAACCAATTGAAGGGATCCCGTGTGTCCTCACTATGACATCCAGACTCTTGAACAACCATGCATAGGAAGCCTCAAATGTTAGTGATGAGTGGAGGGAGTTGCTCATAGCTTTGGATCAACATCTAAATATGTGCTCTGTCTAGCTCTACCTTTGGCTTAACTATCTTCTACAAGTAAAGTGGGGCTCCCTTGTACCTCATTATCCATTCTTATACTTGTGCAATAGTAGCATGTATATCTTTGAGAGTTTGTGCAATCTTCATGCACCATTTCTGAAAAATATATAGATGGACAACTTCCTCATTCATAGTGACAAATATTTCATACAATTTCCGTATGGTGAAATCAAAAGATGATACTTCAACAAGTATCTCTTTTCTCATCTTTGCCATAGTGGATCCTACAGGTTGTTCTCTCCTCTGCCTGGCCTCTTGCAATTCCTTTTCCATCTGATCATTCTCTTCTAAGAAGAACTTGACATTTGAACTCGTGGCTTTTTCATAAGCCTTGGAGGCAACATCCATGGTAGTTAGATGTCTTCTAACATCTGACACAATCACCCTTTCCTCCATATGTGCAGGTGACATGTGATAATCTGGGAGATATTTTGTTTTCTCCTTTACAATCCTTTATTGTGACGCATCAAATGACATATTGTACACATCCATCACCAGATCATCATCAAGGAGAATAACCTCTCCTTGATTGCTTGAGACTGGTTCTAATTTTGGAGGTGGTGGAGAATGAGGGGCGAACTCGGATGTTCTCGGCATGAGGTTAGTGTCGTGGTCCTATGGTTTCTGTTCCAACTCCATGTTTGTTGCTTCAACCATTTTGTCAATCTACATAGCAAGTTCCCAAAACTACACCTTCTTACCCTCTTCTTCATCTGCTAGCTGTTCTGATTTGTTAAACTATATAGGAAAAATTTATTATGTCATCATGCCTTTCCTTTCTTCTTGTTCTTGTTTCTACTTCTCTTCCCTTTCTCTCCTCCTTAGCTCCTATTCTTCTTTTAACTTCTCTATTTCCTGCAACTTCCTCTTAGCATCCTCCAACCTTTGCATCCCTCTCTTCCTTTGTTATACCCTCTTTATGCTTTATTTCGTCTTTGCCTCTATTTCCAAAACTACTCTCTCAATAAGAGGATATTCTCTAAACTTATAAGTTTTCTCAGCCTCTAGGTTCTTGGAAATCTTCCTCTTGCCTTTGTCCTATGCCTATTTACTGCTCATTATTGTTTTTGTTGCTACTTCCTGTGGTGTTGCTTCCTGCAAAGCTTATTTCCATTCTATATCCATGTTGACCACTTCATTGGGCCTACAGAAGTTGTAATAGTACCTCCAAGGATCTTCCTCCCCCAAATGAAATGTCTCGTGGATCCATGGATAATACACCTTTGCATAGTGGTTCTTGAATATGAAGTGGGGATCATACGGATTGAAATCCTTGGTGACGAACTAAAACTTCTCCAAGTCCTTGTCCTTGGCATCCACATAATGCAAGTTCTGGATCTCATACAATCCAATCTGTAAAGGGAGATCAGGCCATGGTGCCTTCTTCCTCCTATGTGGTCCTACAGATAACCCTGTGGAGATGTGATATGAAAACTCTTGCATGACCAACTTATCCATGGAAAACCTTGGCATCACATGTGGAAGCTTCTCTCTGCCAAACATCCTAATGAAGGTGCCACCGGGTGAGGCATACCAGTCTGTGATGTTATGTAATGCCCACACCACTTATTAGGACATGCAAGTTGGATCCTTCTCAAAGATCAACTTGTTAACTAGGATGATGAAATGGTTAGATAGCCTTGCCATGACTCCTTGGTATATTCTCTCAGAACGAAACTTGTCATCAATGTTCACAGCATTCTCTAATGGTGTCCATGTCCAATCCATGCTAGGAAACTGATGTTATGAACATATTGCATCAAGTAGGTATGCAGACATATAAAATCTCCTTTGCTCATCGTTGGGCGGACTCTGGGCATTAGTCACATGCACTTTCACCTAAAGAGTGAATATATCTGACCAGTTCCATGGTCTTCCTTCATTTTCCAGCTGATCAAACACAACCACCCAATTCTGTGGAAAGGTCTCCGTACTCTCTTGACCATAGGTGTGACATTCAAATATGATCAAGAGTTGGTAGGCCTTTATGAGTGACTTATTCTTGTAGACTGATTGGGTATCAACATGAACTTTGATATCTCTTTTAGCCAATGCTTCATGGTGTCTCTAGTGTTCACATTGTTGTTGGGGGTGTAGAAAAGTACATCCATGCAGTTCACCGGCTATGGTAAGTGATACATCTGATGATAATTTTATGTCTTAAAGGTAACAAGTTATGTTCCACTCGCACTACTCAATTTCACCATCTCGAGATCAGTATGTGAGACAATTGATTAAATGATGTCCACACATGGGAAGGTGGGGTACTTGCATGCAACCTTATACAAGCTTGACTTGTGGATGTTGACATAGACCTATCGATCTTCCAGATCTTCCTTGAAGCTACTTGTGAAAATATTCTTAATTTCCTTACATGTTATCTTCATCTCCTTTTCTATGAACAACTTTGTGTCTACATAGACTAGAGAGCTCATTAAAACCTATTCAACTACATCCCAGTGCTACTCTTGACAATATCCTTTGATCCATCTCTCTTGGAAGCCATATTACCTGTACTGACGAAACGTTTCTAAAAAAATAGTATACTTGGAGATAAAGAGGACACTCATGGCATGAAAATGTTAGCTTGAAATAAAAAATCACTTCAAGGGAAGATCATGAAACAAACTGGGAAACTTCTAGGCAAGATTGTGCAATTGTGACTCTTAGAGGGGAGTGACTAGTGACTATCAGCTAGATCTGTGCATTGCATAGTCCCAGTTGCTATTGGGAAGTGATGATGTCTAGAATTTCACAATGTGTAGTCTAGTGTGGCTTACTGATGACTAGAACTATGCAATGCAAAGTTCATTTTGGCTTTGATGTTGGCTAGGACTATGCATTGCACAATCTAGTGGGAAAGACTCTGAGATAGGCTCCTAGAACTACACAATGTGCATTTGGGGTAAGTAACTGGCAGCCTTTGCACAATTCCAAGAGTCGGGGTAGAGCCTTGAAATCCATAAATGCAAAATGCATGTCGGGAACAACTAGATTTGGGCCAAGCTAATCTAGATCTTCCCAAGGGCAACATGAAAATGAACAGATTTGAAAGTGCGAGTCATGGTAGATGCATATCTAAGTAAATGTTGATGCCAACAATCGAACCAAGTGTAGTAATAAGTCAAATATAAGAAAAAATAATCTCATGGAGAGAGTCACCGCAATGGCGACCGTCAGTGAAAAAATTGGGTTATGTATGTGACACTTAGGGAAGGCAATGCAAAAATTAAAACAACACTTCTAAAAGCTAAAAAAAATAAAAATTCCATTGGTCATCCAATAAAATGGGTAAAAAAATACTCTCACAAGCCAAGGAAACAAAAGCAATAGAAAAAGTAGCAAAGGACTCGAAAAGCAAGACTTACCCAGAAAATTTGCATCGATTGTGTCGAAGGTTCCTAGATCTCCTCGGGAATTCCAGACCTCCAAGATCGAATGTGAAAATGAGCTTTTACGACACCCATTAAATAGATTTGATTGATTTAGGGTTCATGACATGAAGGCCAAAATCTAGGAAAAAGCGACACATGGTGGTAGTTTCCAAAAATAGCTCAATTATAACTCTAGATGCTAAAAGTAGATCCCTATTATTTAGGGATGCTTGTTCTTTTTTTTTTATTTTTTTCTTTTTCCATTTTTTGACAAAGGCTGCTATGTATGCACAGAGAAATTGCATAGTTTCGGGGAGAATCGGGAAACTCACTGACACATGCATCGAGCAGCTGCTGAGTGAATTCTTTTACGCAATTCCTACGTTGAGTAGCTATGGTTGTTTCTCATGCTCTACACATTTTCCTAGCTGAAGATAGGCTACCATATGGGTATTCACAATTCTATAGCTGAAGCTCACTCTTGGGTTGAACTACACATTTCCTTAGAGCAAGGTTGGTTGCCCTCTAGGATTGCGTAGATTGCAAAGGTAGTGCTAGAACTAGATTGTAACCAAGTGAAGAGGTCAACTAGTGGTTAGAAAACAAATAAAGTATGCAAAAACAAGTTGTAAAGTGAAAGATAAAACTGAAATGAAAGCATAAGTACATGGTCAGTCTAAGATAATCTACTAAGAGTTTAGTAGCGGGGCTCCAAAATGAAGTGAAGGAATTTTTTTTACGGTGGTTGTAGCTGCTACAACATCGGAAACACATTGGTAGAACTCAAACTCTTTGTATGGAATTTGTCTTGTGTAAAGTGAGTCTAACTCCTCCAGAAGTATTGTGTGATTATTTGATCGTCATGGTTTCTTCTGTAGCTTGAGTTAAAGATATAGTTCCTACCATTCACTTGATCTATCAACACACATTCCAAGCCAATTCAACTGAGTTGTTTCAATTGGGGATGAGGGGTGTATTGATGCATAAGTAATATAGGTTGTCACAATTTTAGTTTCATCTCTAGTGTTTCTTCACTATTAGCAGGCCTCAACAATACCACGATGGAGTCACGTGAGGAGCACATGTATTGCTTTGCTTCTAGTGAGCCTGGATAGTACCTTGATGAAGTTACTTGCTTCACCTCTCTGTGCAGGAAGCCTTTATCTTCCTTTGCCTTTATTTTATTTTTTTAATTTTTTATTTTTCAAAGAACTATGCACAGGCACTATTTATCTCATGAGCTCGAAGAGGGATCTCGACTTATTGAGAGAAAAAGAGGTTGTCCCTTCAGATAAGGATGTTATATATACCTTTGACATACTTGTTAATGTTTTACCCCTCACTTTACTCTACTTGACTGAGTTGACAAGGGTTAACCTAATATAGAAAACCAATTAGAGTAGGTGATACTAGTTAAAAGTGCAAGTATTGTGTTTTCAACAAGACTCACTCTGGAAGGAACATATTTTCCATTAGGGTATCATTGACTGAAGAAAGCAATATTTTCATAAGAAGAGGGAATAGACAGATAACCAAATGTTGATATGAACACAAGTCCTCTTGTATTTCACCCTACTAGTTCAAGAAGCCAAACATGGTTTCATGGGAAATCTAATCCTCTGGGTGCATAAACAAAGAAAAAAGAAAAGGCAAAGTAAAGCGAAAGCAAAACAAGTAAGAAAAAGAAAAACAAGAAAGTGAAGTCAAACAAGAAATAAAAAACTACCCTACACTAAAGCTAAACAGTGCATGGGCCTTCTCATGTGAAGTGATATTTCCAATGCATCCACTAGAGCATTGGTTGGCCCATGTAGATGAAGGCATGGTTGATAAGAAAGATATTCAGGCAAAGCAGTAAGCAAGAAAGATAAAGCAATGAAACCAACATGGTCGAAGCTTGAATGAGTCCAGAAAAAAGAAAGAGTAAAAGCATATGACTGACACTCTACGGACGTATCATGGGTTTGTATCACACTATGCACACACGACATGCATGTACACTCTTTCAACCTTCAAAACAATGCAGAAAGAAGAAAAAAATGTTTTGCGACATGACTTGCTACGTATGACGCCTCCAATGCATGAGCGATAGGATCGTGTGATTATGGTGGAGGATGCGAAATCTATAAACTAGGTTGATTTTCAATGCCAATAAGAGAGCGATGAGGATCATGTGGTGATTCAACAAATTTCTGATCAGAAGTAGAACTGACCTCAAGGCTACGAGAACTTGACATAACCATCAGATCAGGCTAAAGTTCCTCGATAGCTTGATGGGTCTCCACTTTATTAGAATATGTATCATCAAAGACTAGTGGCTTCAAAAGATCAACAATAAGTGAAGCAACATCGTGATTAAATGAATGAGTAAAGGATCACAACAACAACGATAAAAAAATTTGAGATGTGTATCATCATCCTCATGATCTGATGAATCATATAGAGGGGTTGATGAGAAACAAAATTTTTCTCCCTTTGAATTTATAGAAATGGAATATGAAAGATTGGTGCATTTGAAAATAAATATTTGTCCTCTCCACAATCAAATGACATACTACCATCTTATGTGTCTCGCAAATGATTAGAAGTAGAAACATTTGGGTATGAATTTTCATAAGAAAAATAAAAATTGGCAGTATTAGAGAATATTTCAGGATAAAGCGGATGAGGTGCGGACAGAAGGAGGTCATCCTTCACTGCAGGTTCTTCTTTAGATTCCCACACATACCCATAAAAAATGATAGTGCAAGTTGGCTTCTCAACTCCAACTTCATCCATAACTTGATCCTCATGAACATCACATGTGGAATCTAGAACAAATGAAAACAAGACATCGAATCCAGAGGATCAATAGAACCGGAGGATGGAGTTTGAGAAAACGAGATCACATGACCACCAAAAGGCTTGCAGTCCAAATCTACGCAGAAATCCAGAGTAGGTGGGGTGGGAGGAGGTGACAATTCAACAGGTTGGTTTGCAACTACTCCCACCTCGTCCTGCAGAGGTAGAGATATTTGATGAGAAAAGGACGGAGACTCACTTCTGACAGCATCCTTGCTCATCTTAGATTTAGATGCTCTACTGTTGAGGTATGTTGGGAGGGGTTGGAATGATTCTGTCTCATGTGGATTGTTTGATATGTGAAGAAGATACTCAAATATTTTAGATATAAATTTTAGATCAAATTCATCTTCCGGGAATTGAAAAGTGATATTACAGAAATGTTTCCAAAATTGTGCAATAGATTCATTGGGTACTTTACATAATTCCAATATTTTTCGATTCAGTGCTTTACAGTAATAATGAAAGAAATCACTGCCTAACTCTCATATCATATGATTGAAAGAGTGAATAGAGGTTGCGAGAAATGTGAGACACCATTGTTGAATGCGCCATCCAAATGTGTAAGCAAAAAACCCATAGGAAATTTTGTCTGAGGGAACTTCATTCCTATCACATAAACCTAAAAATGAAACTTTGTGTCTTAATAAGGCTATTCTACCTTCACCATTATATTTAATTTGTAACACGTCATCGATAACATCCTCCGACACTTTGAAATCATGAGCATGGGAAAAACATGTCAGAGTTGAGATTGTGATGTAAGTCATGAATGATGTGCAAAGAACCAAAACAGAATTTAAGGGATCATACTATCATCTGGCCCTCCTTTTAGTGCTAGAAATGTTGATGGTGCTAGACTTGCCAACATGTCAAGGGGATCTCCTCGATAAGAAGTCCCAACTAGACTTTATGTTGTTTGGTGTAGGAGTCCAAGTAGTGGCCAGTAATGTAGTGCCTTGGCAACGGTAGTGCGTAGAGGTAATTATGATAGCTTTGGTCAGAAGCAAGTGTGTGACCTTGTAGCGAGTCAAGTGAGATGCATGGGGGTTCTAACACATAGAGGGGAAAAAGAATTGTGTCCCTTAGAAGCTAGTAATAGTATGCAACCTTAAGGGAACACACGAGCAGGATGACATCACGAGATGGAAGAGGAAGAGTCCACAATCCAAAGTGACAGGTTAATTCAACAAGAGGCCTTCAACAATATTCATACAACTTCATACAAAATAGTTCATACAAAATTGTGTAAGTGAAACAACATACATTGCTAAAGAAAATAGAATAGTTCAACTACAATAACAACATATGCATGAAAATGTGTTGGCTTAGTTATATTATTAAGTGAAAGTTCCATCTATACATACACCATTGACAAACACTAGCCCCAATAATGGAACATTACAGTCAACACCTCTTTCTCCTTTGAAGAAGTATACTAGCTCTACATTGTGGAAAATCCAAGGTTCGTCACAATACTCTCCAAGCTTTCTCTAAGAAATGCCTAGCCAAAAGCTTGGCTCCCAAAATCTTGTTCTATGATTTATGAGGTTCTATATATAGCAAAGCATGTGGTGACCCTTGGCATCCCCCTTTAACTCTTTGACAACCCTCATGAATCTTAAACTCCTTTATAAATAACTCTTTACATTACACAATGATTGTTCACATTCCACTAATGACATTTGGAATTTCACTTACAATATATTTACAAATAATATACAATTTCCACATATACCCATGTGGGAAAAAATAGGCTTGAGTCAACATAATAAGAAAAACACCATCACTCAAAAGCTTGAGAAAATACCTGCTCGGCAACATCCTCTTGAAGGTCTTCAGTGAAAAAATCATACCAAGATTGGTACTGTGCTTTGGGTCCTTGTACTATAGGGTGATGTTTTTCTGGAAATGAACTTTTACCTCCATGGCTTCTGGGTATATGGTTCTAGAACCTTTGTCTAACTCATCTTGAATCATGTGCAACATTGTCCCAAGTGTCACTAGACCACCGATGTCCCTCTGCATGTTTTCTGTGCTGTGCTGCAAGTCATCATTAGTGGCCTCCTGCATCAACTGCTCCATGTACTTGTCGACCTCCAACAAGACTTGGTTCTTCTTAATGGCTTGGGTGAGGGAACTTATTGAAGGGATCCTTTGTATCCTCACTATGACATCCAGACTCTTGAACAGTTGTGCATACAAATCCTTAATGCTAGTGATGAGTGAAGGGAGTTGCTCATAGTTTGGGATCAACATCAGAATCCATGCTTTCTTTAGCTCGTTTCGCGGCTTCATTATATTCTGCAAGAAAATCGGGGCTCCCTTGTACCTCATTGTCCATTCCTGTACGCATGAAATAAAAGCATTTATATCTCTGAAATTTTGATCAATATTCATGCACCACTGTTGAAAACCATATAGATGGACAACTGCCTTGTGCATGATGACAAATTTGTCATACAATTTCGACATGGTGGTCTCAAAAGTTGATAGTTCAGAAAATATCGATTTTCTCATCTCTGCCATAGTGGATCCAGCAGATTATTTTATCCCCTGTCTGGCCTCTTGCAAGTCCTTTTCCATTCGATTATTCTCTGCTAACAATTACATGATAGTTGAACTCGTGGCTTCTGAATAAGCCTTAGAGGCATCGACCATGGTAGTTGGATGTCTATAACATTTGACACAATCACCCTTTCCTCCATATGTATAGGTGACATGAGATCATCTAGGAGATGTTTTCTTTGCACCTATACAATACTTTGTTGTGACTCATCAAATGATAGATTATACACATCCATCATCGAATCATCATCAAGGAGGAAAATCTCTCCTTTCTCACTCGGGACTAATTCTGATTATCGAGATGGTCGAGACTAAGGGGCAACCTTAGATGTCTTAGGCATTAGGTCAGTGTTTTGGTCCTGTGGATCTTGTTTCAAATCCATGTTTGCTACTTCAATCATTTGCTCAATCTGCTGAGAAAATTCCCAAACCTACACCTTCTCACCCTCTTCTTTATTTTCTATTTGTTTTGATTGCTCAACCTGTATAAGCACAATTTGTTCTATCACTGTGCCTTACCTTTCTTCTTGTTCTTGTTTATGCTTCCCCTTCCTTTCTCTCAACAAGAGGATCTTCTCTGAACTTGTACCTTTTTTCACCCTCTAGGTTCTCAACAATCTTCCTCTTCCCTTTATCTTGCATCGATTTGCTACTCACTATTGTTGTTGTTGTTGCTTCCTACAAAGCTTATTTCAATTCTATATCCATGATGGAAAGTAGTGTTACACTGGATTTTATCACCTGGACTATCTGCAGTTTATATGGCCTCATCAATAGCCATATTGTCCTCTTTTTCAAGCCCCATGCCTCTGCTCTTCATGTCAAAACTTCAAAAAGAGAGAAAGTCACTTAAAAACATGTTTATCTCTGGGTACGCAGTTTCTCTCTACCTTGCCTGCGGGTACGCACTCCAAATACACTGTACCTGCGTACTTGTACGCTCTGTAAGCTAAAGGTTGGGTGCGTACCCCTGTAAAGGTCAAAAGGCGCGAGTTTCATCTTTAAAAAGTTACTTGTGGTCACTTCTAGAGCCTTCTAGAAGAGTTTTGACGTGTATTGAGCGCCTCCAGATGGTTCATGCATCCCTATGATAGAAGAGCTTATCCCATCAAGAGAGGAGCTACCCCATCCAAAAGAGGGAGTATCCCATTGATGTTGGAACTGAATAACTTCCTCTAGAATACTATAAATACAGGCATTGGGCCAGAGGAGGGAAGGTTGAAAGCTGAACATTCCAAAGGGTAAATGCTGCTGGAATTAGGACTTCCATTGTTGACTTGTGAGGAGAGATCACTATCCTTTCTTGTTGCCATATGGGGAGTGGGTGAGCTTGTCAAAGTAGAGGAAATCTCTTGTTGGACCCTGGGAGGAGCTTGCACAACACCAAGGCTCAGGTTGTAATGGTTCCTTTTTTGTTTCCTTAATACAAATAAGTCCATTCTTCTCAATGATTTGTTGTTAATGAATTATTTCATGTACTCCTTGGTCTATATGATGAATATGCTTTTTTTTATGAAATATTCAGGTGTTATGTAATCGTTTGACTGTTAGTGTATGCAGGTCTTAAAGTGAAGGAGGAGCTCATCTGGATCAGCAAGGCTGGACTGCTACAACAAGCGTTGGATTTGAGGTAGGATCGAACAACACTTGGTTTCTCATAGAATAATGTATGTTTAGAGAAGGATTGCTCTTGTTTGTCTTGTTTGTCACTAGAGAGTCTTAGACTCCTAGGGAGGTTAGGTTTGTCCGCAAAAATAACTCTTTCCGCATGACAGTAAGTGTGTTGCAAGATCAAATGCTAACATGGTATATCAAGCACTCGAATGATCACCCAAATGCAGGAATAGCGGAGATCCAGATTGCATTGAACAAAGATTTTAGCCGGCCAAAATCAGAGATGTAGTCGATCTTCGGATTTAAGGAGATCACGATGCTTCTAGGTGAAACCCCCTGGGACCTAGATCAAAGGCTGAAAAGTACGATCTGCGAGGCTAATATGACACTGATAGATGCGTAGCACCGCACATGGTTTATGGCGTCTTTGACACCACACCTAAGGACGGTGCCATCACAACAGAATCTCTCAACCCAAGCAGAAGCATTGGAAATGGTGATGAGGTTGCATTAAACACTAATACAAGATCTAGGATTGGGAGTCCAACAAATCCATGTGCAACTACAAAATCTATGCTTGGGGATGCAGACTTTGAAGCAGGATAGGGTGCCCGGGCCAAAAGCACGCGAAGAAGTGTGGCGCATAAAATGTAAGGGCGAGGGCCACGATAATGATCACTATCTGGTATTCGTGAACTACTTGGTAGGAGGGGGACCAATGCCATTGAGACCAGAGGGACAGGGAGGGCCAAGTGTGGCACCCATGCTCTGGTGCACAATCTGTCAGGTGGGAGGAAAACACACAATGGACAACTGTCACCTGTTGCAGAAGTATACACAGACTCCGCAACAGCTGTTTTGTAATTTCTATAGATCAGTGGGCCACAATGAGTGAAACTACTGGAGTTATGAATTGTTGATGGATCAAACAGTTGCCTACAGGATGCAGATCTAGGTGCGAGGTCAGGATCCCGCCGCAACAATAGTGTGCAGTGGATTCCAAGGACGTGGGCGAGGATGAGGAGGAATGGAGCCCGAAAGGGGCCGTGGATAGCTAATCTACTACATTTGCGGAGGACCAGGGCACTACACTCATGATTGTACCAACCCAATGAGAATATCTTGTCCGTACTGTGAGAAATTTGATCATGAAATGGTAGATTGTTCGACGTTGATTGCACAAATGCACAAGAAAGGGGTACTACAGCCTGCTCCAACTCAAAATATATAAATGATGAGTTCCAAACCATGCGAAGAAGACCCCAACATGAACATGATGCTAAGAAGTGGCACGAAGATAGGGGAAGATAAGGGGAAGAAGCCTGAGGAAGATACATGGGTTCGCAAGGCTCCTACAAAGGAACCTAAATTTGATTTGGAACGCATAAGGGAAACATTTATGGAAGCTAAGAAGAGCTTCACAGAGGCCTCTATTTCAGGTAGTAAGGATCAACTAGAGCCAGGATTGGATTCGTCCATGCTTACTACCTTTTTAGAGACATGGATGAAGTTGCTACCCGACAATAAGGTAGTTAAAGGACTACAAGAGCTGATCACTAGGTGTGTAGGGTTAGGTGAACCACGCATAATCCAGAAATTGGGAAGGCATGCACTCTGCACCGGGAGGGAAATGAGATAACGACATAGATTGGCGGGTATAAAGTGGATCAGGTAATATTAGACTTAGGTTCAGACGTGAATGTGTTACCAAAATAGACATGGGAACTCATGGGCAGGCCCGCATTATAGTGGTCTCCCATTCAATTATGGATGGAGAACCAACAAAAGATCTTGCCCATGGGAAGATTACAAGGAGTAATAGTGGATATCAAAGGTGCAAGCACGCAGAAAAACTTTGAGGTAATAGAGATTATGGATAACAGTAACCCTTACCCCATGCTATTATGGATAGACTGGGCCACGGATATGAATGGAGTCATCAACCTGAAGATGCAGAAAATAATTTTCTAGAAAAATTCCCTACGCGTAGTAGTTCCGCTATATCCAGCTAAAGGAGAGTGCTACACTTAACTTGTGCACGAGATAGAAGGGTCTCATGGGAGCATGTAGGATCCTACCCTTCATATTCAGATGAAGAAGATGAATGCTGGCACAACCGGCTGAGCGACGTGACAATGTTAGATTATAATATGATGACTAAATCATTGTGTTGCATAACAGCTCAGGCTCGAGATCTACCGACCTATGATGGGTTGACAGTGACAGATGAATTCTTGAACAAGTTTGAAAGTGTAGTACCAGAGCACCAACGGTTCGATGCTTTGAAGTGGGTGCTTCATGCGACACCTATGAATTGGTGGGGAACACATCAAGGAAACTATGAAAACTGGCATGACTGCAAGAGGATGATGCGGCTATGGTTTGGAAAACCTGAACTACGAATAACCGAGAAATATGATGGATGCAATGACCCATGCACGCACCTCACAAAATGAACCAAGGCCTATGGAGAAGAACCTCAGCTTGAATGGGTACACTTATTTTATCATACCTTGGATGTCATACCAAGGAACTGGTATACCAATACAGAACTCTGACATGGTACAGGCGAATGGGATGTCTTGCGCGAATGATTTTTGTTAACATTTTCATTTGAATACCCATGGGAAGATACTGTTGACAATGCGTTGCAAGCCACCATTTTCAAAATACCATAGGAACCACAGGAAACAGTTCAACTAATATGGTCACCTCAGTTAAGCCATGCCCTAGAATGTTACAACGTACAAGTGGAAGATGATGATGATGACGCCCGAAATGTTAATATTCCAGAAACTGAAGGGAGTCGTGAAGTTCTAGGACCATAGATCGAGGACCTTGACATCATTGTTCCGCTGAAAACAAAGCAGGTAAACATCGGTACAGATGTGGAGCCGAAGTATGAAATTCTTGGGGATTATTGGGATGATGCCATAGTGGATAAGGTCATCGAGTTACTTCACGAATATAAAGAGTTGTTCCCGACCAAAATCACAGAGTTAAAGGGGATCCTTGGTGACTTAGGGATGATGAAATATTACTCTAAAACTAGATGTGAAGCTAGTTAAGCAGTGTCCTTACCATTTGAATCTGAAGTATAAGGAAAAGGTCCGTGAAGAGTTGGACAAAATGCTTAAAGTAGGAATTATTGAGCTAGTGGAAGAAGCTGACTAGGTGAGTCCTATGATAGTGTAGGAGAAAAAAAAGAAGGGCGAAATTCAAATCTACATGGAGCTCAGGAAGCTTAATGACACCTGTGTTCACAATCCATTCCCGACACCTTTTGTAGACGAGGTATTGGAGAATGTTGGCAGACAGGAAGCTTACTCATTCATGGATGGGTTCTTAGCGTATCATCTGATCAAGATCACACTGAAAGATAGGAGAAAGAAAACCTTCATGACCAAATAGGGTTGTTTTCAGTACACTGTTATGCCCTTTGGACTGAAGAACACACCAGAAATATTTTCGCACGTAGTGGTGGCCGCATTCAAGGATTTCATCCACAAGTTTTTGGAGGTTTATTTTTATGATTGGACTGTATTTGGGTTAGTTAAAAATCATATAGTGAGCCTACAGTTGATGTTGGATACTTGCCGACGACACCAGATTGTGCTGAATATTAAGAAGTGCACCTTCCTTATCCCCATTGGAAATTTTCTCGGCCATGTCGTTTGCAAACAAGGCTTGATGGTGGACCCTGCGAAGATTGCTATCATTCTCAATCTAGAAGCACTGTGAAATGTCAAAAAAATGCGCACCACGTTGGGGCACACTGGTACTATTGGAAGTTTATTAAGAGATACACACAAATCACGGTACCAATGGAAAATTTGTTGAAAAAGGATGCTACATATTGTTGGAATGATGATTGTAAGAAAAGTCTAGAGGTTCTAAAGGAAAAAATGGCATTCGCTCCCATTTTGTTTTTCCCAAATTGGGACATTGAATTTCATGTACATGTTGATGTGCCGTGTATCACGCTAGGCACTATACTCACGCAGGAAGGTGTGGAAGGCATCGATCACCCGATTGCATTCGCGAGTCAGTGGTTGTCCAAAGCTAAAAAGAACTACTCTACTACTGAGCGTGAAGGACTGGCGATGGTATACGCACTTGAGAAATACCACCACTATCTACTTGGTGGGAACTTCAAGATGTATATTGATCATTCCACATTGAAATACCTAGTGAACAAGCCTGTGTTGGGGGGGGCACATATGCAGATGGTTGTTACTATTTCAAGAGTATGACTTCGAGGTCATCGTAAAGTCGGGACGCTTAAATGCAAGACCAGATCACCTATCACGAATTGAGAATGGTGAGGAGCCATTAAATTGGAGGAAGGACTACCTAATGCACAACTCTATGCAGTGTGCATTGTGGATGACCACTTCAAAGATATAATATATTTCTTAACCACAAGGTTCGCACTACAGGGATATTTAGTCCAGTAGAAGAAAGAACTGGTGGTATGCACGGCGAATTTTTCGGTTATTGTGGGGCACCTCTACAAAATGGGAAATGACGAGATATTACAAAGATATGTACCTAAATTTGAATGAGGTCAGATCCTCGTAGAAGCACATGGGGGAGCTTCAGGAGGACACTATGCGGGATGGGTGATAGCATAGAAGATTCTTCATGTCGGACTATGGTGGCCAACTCTACATCAAGATTCAAAATCGTACTGTCGGGCCTGCGACTTATGTCAACAGATTGGGAAACCATCGCAAAGGGATGAGATGTCACTCAATCCATAGATGATGTTACAGCCATTTGAAAAATGGGTGATATACTTTGTGGGGCCCATCAAACTTGAATGGAAGACGGGTGCTCGCTATATCATCACTGCGATAGAGTACCTAACTCGATGGGTAGAAGCATAGCCGGTTAAGGACTACACGGCCGCTACAGCTGCGAAATTTTTGTTTCACAACATGTTGACATGGTTTGGATGCCCGAAAATTCTAATGAGTGATGTGGAACGCACTTCCTAAATGAAACTATCAACGCACTCATTGGGGATTTCCAGGTGTATCATTAGCAAAGTACATTGTACCACCCGCAAGCTAATTGGATAGTAGAAGCATTCAACAAGATTCTAGAGACTGCATTGACCAAAGTATGTAATGTGCAGTGAAACGATTGGGACTTGCACATGCCTATCATCTTATGGGAATATAGAACCACATGCAAGAAATTGATGAGTTAGACACCCTTTAGAATAGTCTACGGCATGGAAGCCATCATGCTAATGGAATACATTGTACCCAGTTTGTGAATAGAAGCGATGACAGGAATGGTAAACCGTGAAGCCTTGGAAGAGAGGCTCACGCAACTGGAAGAACTGGAGGAAGAATGGTTTCTGGTGGGATTCCATCAACAAGTAAAGAAACAGTGCGAGAAATCTTGGCACGATCACCATATCAAATTGTGCACATTCAAAGTAAATGATTTAGTATTATTGTATGACAACAAGTTCGAATAATTCCCTGGAAAACTATGAATTCATTGGTTGGGACCATATATATTAAAAGAGGTCACAGATGGAGGCGTGGTCCAGCTCGTCAAGCTTAATGGAGAGCCCTTCCTAGGAAGAGTCAATGGCGGTCGCCTGAAGCCCTACATGAGTGGGACGACTATCTGACTAACTGACCGAAGCATAGTCTCCGTGCTCCAAGTAGTTGAAAGTAGGCACAGGACTATAAACGAGTCTACAGGAGAGTTGCGTGGAAATAGGGTTCAGCATAGGGTGAGTCTATCACAGGAATCGTGGTCATGCATAAGGGTCTGCACTGTTGTGCGGACAGGCTGGAAAGTGACCATTGAGGTCACTATTCATGACAAGATGGTCAATTTAATGTTAGAGCATAACAATGCGTAGCAGAATATAAAAGACAAATACAGTATAAAAACATACACAAATGACACAGTGATTTAACGTGGTTCACCCAACCAATCTGGGCTACGTCCACCAAACAGAGGCATCGGTAATCTTATTATTAATCAGGAGATTACAAATAATTATTTCCTCACACTCTCTACATCCATCCCAATATCTGTACGGGCATATATTTTATAGCTAAGAGAATCTAACTGACTCATAAATCCTCTCACAACAAATATAGGATGCATTAACTCTTTCCCAACAAAATAGAGCTAATATAGCAACAAATCCTATTGTTGTCACATACATGAGATTTTTCCCAATTTATTAAAACTGAAAATCTCAACAATCTCCACCTTGACAACAATTAGCCTGATACTCTGTTTCTTTATATTTTTATCTTTTTTGCAAGCCAAGAGAAGCCAAACACCAACGTAGCTTCTCTAACAAAACTGGTTTCGTGAACATGTCTGCACAGTTCTCCTTTGTATGCACCTTTTCAAGAGAGACTCCCCTTTCATCGATAACATGTCTTACAAAATGGTACTTGATCGGTCAATGATTTGATTTACTATGATAGGCCGGATTCTTAGCCAAATGTATTGCACTTTGACTATCACAAAATAATTTGATGTTTTCTTGCAACCTACCAAACTCACCAAACAAACCTTTCAACCAAATCGCTTCTTTACAAGCATGAGAAGCAGTAATGTATTATGCTTCAGTAGTGGATAAAGCAACAATGTTCTGTAGCTTTGGCATCCAGCTAATAGCTCCACCTGCAAGAGTAAAGACATACCCTGATGTTGACCTTATCTTATCCAAATCACCTGCAAAATCCGAATCAACATATCCACAAACAAATTCACTACTCTTATTATAAGTAATACAATAATCACTTGTGCCTCTCAAATACCGAAGCACCCATTTCACTGCTGACTAGTGTTCTTTACCTGGATTTGCCATATACCTGCTGACAACCCCAACTGCATGTGAAATATCTGGTCGAGTACAAACCATCGCATACATCAAACATCCTACTACATTGGCATATGGAATTCGAGACATATATTCCTTTTCTTCATCTGTATTAGGACATAAACTAGAACAAAGCTTAAAATGGGAGGCTAAAGGGACTGACACAGGCTTCACATCGTTCATACCAAAACTCAAGAGTATTTTCTCAATATACTTATGTTGTGATAGCCATAGCTTACCATTGCTCCTGTCTCTGAAAATCTCCATGCCCAAAATCTGTCTTGCTGCTCCTAGATCGTTCATATCAAATGTCCTTGCCATATGAGCCTTTAACCTGTTGATCTCATCTATGCTTTTGCTTTCTAAGAGCATATCATCAACATACAAAACTAAGATAATGAATATGCCATTATTTAATTGCTTAAAATAAACAAAATGATCATATTCACTTCTTACATATTTCTGACTCAACATGAAAGAATCAAACTTCTTGTACCATTGCCGAGGCGACTTCTTTAGGCCATACAATGATTTCTTGAGCCTGTAGACAAATTTCTTATTGCGATGTTGAACAAACCCTTCCAGTTGTTCCATGTAAGTTTCTTCATCTAAGTCTCCATGTAAAAATGCAGTCTTAACATCTAGTTGCTGCAACTCTAAATCAAGCAAAGCGACTAATGCTAACACAATTCTAATTGAAACTATTTTAACAACTGGTGAAAAAATCTCATGAAAGTCAATGCCTGCTTTCTGAGAAAACCCTTTTGCGACCAGCCTCACTTTGTATCTGTCCTCTATATCATTCACACCCCGTTTCAGCTTGAAAACCCATTTACATCCCACAGTTTTCCTATCTTTTGGAAGTTCAACTAGATCCCATGTGCCATTCTTACCTAAGGCCATCATTTCATCCTTCATGCCTGCTTTCCATTGTTCACTTTTCAAACCTTCTATAGCTTCCTGATAGCACAGAGGTTCATCATCGTTAGCAGTAAATGCAACTGAAGTAACATAATCATCATACCCTTTCGGAGGGTGTTTGACTCTTGTAGACCTCCTTAAGGATGTTTCTAGTGCTTCCTCGATTGGCTGACTACCATCTGTAGGACCTTCTTGATGATCAGCATCTGAGACTTGTTCATGATCTACATATGAACATTGTTCATGATCTGATTCTGAAACCTGTTCATGACTAGTATCTGAACTATGGTCATCATGACTATCATTAGAAGTGTTGTCAAACTAAATGTGCTGAAAGTCAGATACATCATCCTATTTCAATTTATTATCTACATCTAACTGTACAAGAGAGGATTCATTAAACTTTACATCTCTGTTGATGATGATTTTGCGGGTAGTAGGATCCCACGATCTATATCCCTTTGTTTCATCACCATACCCAACAAAGATATACCTTTTTGACTTTGGATCTAATTTAGTTCGCTGATGTTTAGGTACTAGATCATATGCATCACAGCCAAACACTCTGAGTTTAGAATAGTCACAAGGGTGTCCTTTCCATACCTCTTGAGGAATCTTTCATCCTATCGCCGTTGATGGTGATTGATTTATCACATAACAAGTTGTAGCCACCGCTTCTGTCCGAAACTCCTTTTGCAAACTGGCGTTACTCAGCATACTCCTTGCTCTCTCTAAAAGAGTCCTATTCATGCATTCAACAACTCCATTTTGATGAGGAGTATAAACTGTGGTCTTATGTCTCTCGATCCCTGCATCCTTGCAATAGTTGTCAAACTCCTTGGAAGTAAACTCACCACCATTGTCAGTTCTTAAACATTTTATTGTTCTACTAGTGATGTTTTCTACCAATGCTCTAAATTTCTTAAAAACTGTAAAAACATCAGACTTCCTTTTCAACATGTAGACCCACACTTTCCTAGAAAAATCATCAATAAATGATACAAAATATGACAAGCCACCATATGAGGTTGTAGGGGCTAGACCCCAAACATCTGAATGGATATAATCAAGTATTCCTTTACTAGTATGTTTTCCTGTTTTAATCTTTTGCTTACTTTGTTTTCCAAACGAACAATGTTTGCAGAAATATAACTTTCCAGACTTTAGATTAGGAAGTAACTTGTGATCAACCAAAATTTTTAACCCTCTTTCACTCATATGGCCCAACCTTTGATGCCATAAGAGAATGGAACTACTATCATGTTCAGACACCATAGACACATGATCTGACCCTGTTCTTCCTTCTAAATGAAATAGATTTCCTACCTTCTTAGCTTTCATAACTAGTAAAATACCTTTGTAAATTTTCATTACTCCACCTTGAATTACAGTTTTATATCAATTTGTATCAAGTGCTCCTAATGAAATTAGATGTTTCCTTAAATCTGGTACATGTCTCACATCAGTTAACATTTTGGTTGTCCCATCAAACATTTGCAGCTATATACTCCCAATTCCCACAATATTACATGTTACATCATTACCCATGTACACGACTCCATCATTAATTGATTTATATGTATTAAACCATTCTTTATGAATACACATGTGGTTTGATGCACCAGAATCTAACAGCCAATGCTGATCATGATTTGACAAATTAACTGATAATACTTCATCACTCATACCTGAACCAGATGTCGAACCTGTATCTGTCGTATTTGCTTCCTTCTTCTATGTCGAAGAATCTTCTTTAGAAGTTTGTTGTCGCTTCCAGCAGTCCTTCTTCAAATGCCTTGATTTTCCACAAAACCAACACTTTACCTTACTCTTCTTCCATTTCGACTTTGAACATGAGTCGCTATGCCTACTGAAGCGTCTTTCTTTAGAACGACCTTTGACCATCATTACTTATGATGTAGAGGTTTCTAAATTCGTCCTTATCCTTGTTTCTTAAGATAATAAAAATGCAACCACATCATCAAACTCAAGGGTTTCTGATGAATTAAGACTTATAGAAGTAACAATATGATCCCATGACTCGGGCAATGAGCACAATAAAGTAATAGCTTTATCTTCTGATGGAAATTTTACTTCTATACTTTCTAATTGCACCAGGAGAGTATTAAAAGCATTCAAATGATCAGTAATCGATGTACCTTCCTTCATTCGCAAACTGTACAATTTTTGCTTCAGGAGAATCCTATTGGTTAAGGATTTTGTCATGTACAGCTTCTTAAGCTTCGTCCACAAACCAACAGTTGTTTTCTCCAACATGATATTAAACAAAATATCATCCGCCAAACACAACCGAATAGCACTCACTGCTCTTTCATCCATCTTGTCCCACTCATCATCTATTATGTTGTAAGGCTGTTTGGTTTTGCCCATCAATGCCTTTGCCACGCCTTGTTGCACAAGCAGATCGTAGATCTTCACCTTCCATATCTTGAAGTTGTTTTTGCCATTCAACTTCTCGATCTCAAAACGAGCACTCTGAGTTTTTGCCATATTGTATCAACAACAAAACAATCTCCAATTCCAATTTGTTAATCAATCAAATTAATATCTAATAACAAATGCCTTTTCCTTCTACTGTACTGCCTTTACTCTATCAAAAAATGCTCTGCTATACAAACTGCAAATTATAAATAAAAACCCAAATAAAAAATTGCAGTTTTACCAACACAGTCCTCGGTTGGCACGCCAAAAGCGACTTGGCGCTATCCAACCAGCAGACAAATCGCGCCAGGAGCAAAATTGTTATAAGTGCCAAAATTGACGCGACTATTCCCCTTGGATCCGCACCAATCGGGATATTGGCGCCCTGGTGCAACTAATAAAGTCGGATTTGCACCAATTGGCACTCTTATTTAGCAATTATCAGTGCCAATCCGTTCACTGGATATTATTGGCACGACTGTTTCGTCAGAAACCGTGCCAATCACCAAATCTCGGAAAGCTCCACCTACAGCGATCCTGTCACATGCACGCACCCACTCCAACACGCTCTGATACCAATTGTTAGAGCATAAAAATGCACAACGGAATATAAAATACAAATACAGTATAAAAACATACACAAATGACACAGTGATTTAACGTGGTTCACCCAACCAATCTGGGCTACGTCAACCAAACAGAGGCATCGACAATCTTATTATTAATCAGGAGATTACAAATAATTATTTCCTCACACTCTCTACATCCATCCCAATATCTGTACAGGCATATATTTTATAGCTAAGAGAATATAACTGACTCATAAATCCTCTCACAACAAATATAAGATGCATTAACTCTGTCCCAACAAAATAGAGCTAGTATAGCAACAAATCCTATTGTTGTCACACACATGAGATTTTGCCCAATTTATTAAAACTGAAAATCTCAACATTTAAGACAATAAGGAGTGAATGGCAGGCAATTAAGACATGGAGTTAGAACTAGATTTGAAATGATCTGCCACCAGTACCGCATTAATGAGCCAGAAAAGGGGCGGAACAGTTGAATTTGAATTTCAATAGGCCTATAAATCATGGCTGGTCATCCACTAAACAAATCGTGGCATCTTGAGACTTAAGTTATTGCGCTATCCCATAGGTATGGACCTGTCGAACTTCAATTCCTTGAGAGTAAGCCCATCGGTGGCGACATTGCCAAAAGAGATGCAGGACTTTTGGGACAGTGTAATGTCGACCGCCAAGGCCGCTGTGTCGAGCCCAACGTCAGCGGTGGGAGATGTATCGAAAATTCCCCAACAGATAGCAGTACCGGTCCGGATATCACCGTGAAACCTATGGTTTGGTAAGCGATCTATGAAAGATAAGGGAAAGATGGTGAATCTTGGGATAAAAGACAAAATTTCGTTGAAAAGTGCATCCCTGGGCCGTGTGCCCATGATGAAACTTGAAGATTGGGACCTCACAGATAGCAACAACTCTCTTGAAAAAGTGCAACACAAGCTTCAGCAGACATTGAGTGTACTGGACCAAAGATCACAAGCTTGCTTCTCCTGCACAAAAAGTTCACGCATTTGACGTCTTAGCTAGAGCTAAAATCCTATGAAAGGTCACTTTTTGTTAACATAGCAGAGCAAAATGAGCATCATCAGTTCAGTGAATTAGTAGGGGCAATGGACCAAGAGCTTGAAGAAGCATTGCAGGAGGCAAGGATGGAGCAACAGATTGTAGTTCATTACTCACAGGATCGTGGACCACGAAGCTTTGGTAGTGCATCGCGCCAAACTGACGAGTAACTCAAGATGAGTCATGATGATTGTGTTGGGGACCTATTGGGTAGCAGATCCCCTACGTAATGGTTTTGGAGATTAAAGACCACAATTTTGGGTAATGGTATTACTTCGCAGAGCGTGAACTGTAATAAGTCAAGTCAAAGGGTATTCCACCCCTAAAATATTATAATTTAATCTAGAAGGTGTCAACCTACCCATGGTCTACGGACCATGGGAATCTATAAATAGAGTGAGGCTCCAAGTGTAGAAGGTAGCCTTGGTGCAGATCTTAAGTGTATGGATTTCTAAAAGTGATATTCACTCTAAGCCTATAAGTCTGAGTCATAGGTGGTAGTAATAGAAGAGGCTCTATAACTGTGTGTGCAGAGGCCCAGTAAAGTCTGCAGTTGTGTGCACAAACCCCTGCAGCTGAGTGCGCAGGGTAGGAAGTGGATTGTAACTGGAAAAGCATTAATAAAGGTAAGATGGTTTTAGAATATTGCATATCTGCTGCTTTGTTTCTGTTTATGCATCTGTTTACAATTTATGATTGCACACATGTTTATTTATGTTAAATGGTAAAGGAAAGCATTGGGCCCACTTAATTTAATTCAAGATCTATAATACTAATAAGCACAGTAAAGGGGTAAAGAAGAGTCGTGTTCATCAATTACATTGAACAGGAAGTTGCGTGGAAGTACGCATTGCGTAGAATTGGTTCGCAAACTTTCCAGACATCCCTAGGGTGCAGAAACCTGGTTCCAGCACCCTCCCATACTACCTCAAGTGAGACCTCAGCCTGCGCTTCACAGATTGTTTCTGAAAGGGCTAGTGGTTTCGAGATTTGTTTGGCTAAAACACTTCTAAACCTGGGTTAGGCCCCATCAATCCAACACCCACATTGCAATGGTCTTCATTTCAGCTAAGGATGGCCAATCAACAGAAGATCATCCCCATTGGGCGGTTGTAGGCAGTGAATGTGGATATTTAAGGTGCGAACGTGCTTCCTAACTTTGAAGTAATAGAGATAGTGGATGATAGCAATCCCTATCCCACACTCCTGGGAATTGATTGGGCTACTAATATGAATGGGGTAATCAATCTAAAGAAGCAAAAGATGATTTTTGACAAGAAATTTCTACGCGTAATAGTACCCTTAGATCCTACTGAGGGATCGCGCTATATTGAACCAATCCATGATTACGAAAGTGATGACGATTTGGACTATATCTATAAGATAACAATGTGAGATCAAGATTGGGTGAATCCCATCGTTGATGGGCAGATTGCTTGGGATCGTGAGAGTTCCTATACTTTGGACTCTGATGAAGAGTTAGAACACTGGTAGAATCAGTTACATGAAGTAACTACGCTGAATTGCAACATGATGACCCGATCGTTGCATTGTGTTTCCTCAGAGGTAAGGAATTTTCCTACTTATGATGGTCTAAATGAGGTAGATATCTTCTTGGATGCATTAGAAAGGGAGGTACTAGAAAAGAAGCACTTCCAGGCATTGGACTGGGCACTTCACGCTATGCCTACAAGATGGTGGGGTATGCATAAAGGAAGCTTTGATGATTGGCGCAAATGTAGGAGGATGATGAGAACACAATTCAGGAAGCCTAATATGCAAATGACAGACACGTATGATGGGTAGGATGATCCACATGCACATTTGGCCAAATGGACCCAGGCTTATGGAGAAAAGCCCCAACCTAAATGGGTGCACTTGTTCTGTTACACCCTAGATATTGTCCCAATGAATTGGTATGTAGAAACCAAGCTCTGCCATGGGACAGGCAAATGCAATACCCTACATGAGGGATTCATGATGACATTCAATTTTGAGGATGGGTTTGACAGTATTGATGAAGCGCTACAAGAGGTGAAAGCCGAAATCGATAGGATACCGCAAGATCCTTTACACTTGATTCAACCTGAATGGGCTACTCAGCTGAGTCACTCACTAGAATCTTGTAATGTAACTGTTGAAGAAGAGGATGAGGATCCGTAGAAGATTAACATTCCAGAAATAGAAGGTCACTGTGAGGTTGAAGGACGATAGATTAAGAACCCTGATATAACCGCGCCATTGAAAATGAAACAAGTGAACATTGGTATGAAGGCAAAACCCAAATTCGTGAAGATTGGAGACTATTGGGATGAGGTGACGGTGGATAAGGTCACTGAATTGCTCTACGAATACCAAGATTTATTCACTACGAATTTTATGTATCGGAAGGGGATAATCAGGGACCTAAAAATGACGAATATTACATTGAAGCCCAACACGAATGATCATTTTGAGGATATAATACATTTCCTAATGATAGGCATTGCACCGAAAGGATGCACTATCCAGCAGAAGAAGTAACTAGTGGTGCGCGCAACAAATTTCTCTGTCATTGTTGGGCATCTGTACAAGATGGGGACTAATGAGATATTTTGATGGTATGTACCTGAGTTTGAAAGAAGCATCATCCTCATAGACGCTCATGGGGGTGATGCAGGAGGACATTATGCAAGCAGAGCAACTGCATAGAAGATTATACGTGCAAGGTTGTGGTGGCCCACCCTCCATTAACACTCAAAAGCATATTGCAAGGCATGTGATGTATGTCAAAGGACTGGTAGGCCATTGTGGAGGGATGAGATGCCTTTCAACCCTTTGAGAAGTGCGCAATAGATGTTTTGGGACCCATTCAGCCCCAGGGAAAGATAGGAGCAAGGTACATTATCACCGTGATGAAATATTTGACTCATTGGGTGGAGGCACAACCTATGAAGGATTTCACAGGAGCAACCACTGAAAAATTCCTCTTTAAGCATGTATTGATGTGATTTGGATGTCTGAAGATCTTGATGAGTGATCACAGTATGCACTTCCTGAATGAGATGATCAATGCGTTGACAAAAGAATTTCAGGTATACCACTAGAAGAGCACACCATATTACCCATAGGTTAACGTTACGGTGTAAGCGTTCAACAAAGTACTTGAAAATGTGCTAACCAAGGTTTATAATGCTCAGTGAAGTGATTGGGACCTACGCATATCTGCAGTACTATGGGCCTATCGAACGACATGCAATAAGTTGACTAGACAAACCCCCTTTAGGCTTGTCTATGTTGTTGAAGCAGTAATTCCTATCGAATATATTGTGCCTAGTTTGCACATAGCAGCGCTCACAGGTATGATGAATCACGGAGCCCTGGAGGACAGGCTCGAATAGCTGGATGAGCTCAAGGAAGAGAGATTTTTAGCTGGATTTCACCAATAGGCCTAAAAGTAGCGCGAAAAGGTATGGCATGATCGACATATTAAGCTATTCTCATTTAAAGTAAATGACCTGGTTCTGTTATATGATAGTAAGTTTGATAAATTTCCAGGGAAGTTTAGAATGCACTAGTTAGCGTCCTATGTCATTAAGAATTATCGATGGATGAGCAGTACAGCTAGTCAAATTGAATGGAGAACCCTTCCCAGCGAAGGTGAATAACAGTGTTTTGAAGCCATGCACTGGTGGTCCAACCATGTTACTAAATGAAGGTAGCACGGTCTTAGAGCTCCAAATAGCTGAAAGGAGGTGCGGGGCTATAAACTACACCACTCGAGTTGGGGAGCTACGCGATTGGAGGATGGTGCGAAGCAAGGAAGTGTCACAAGGTCTGCAGTAACACGGAGGAAGTTTCACTACCTAAGGATAAATCGTGCTGGTCGGCTGGAAAGTGACCGTTACAGTAACTGTTCATGAAAAGTATGGTAGAAATGAAGCCAAATGGAGTGGGTGGCCAACATTTAAGATGAAATTTATGGCTCAGATCCTTGAGAATATATCGTCAATCCAGCATTAATAAATTGATTTTGTGGGGAATGATCGGATTTGAATTCAAACTTCCCTGAGGTCCTGACAAGCTTGTAGGAGGACCCAAATATACAGAGGCTAGAGATAGAATTGCGTGAGATACATCAGCGCTACGGCTTGGCTAGCCTTGACACAAAGGCTAGACAAGCTACAGGATGCCAAGCAGCTGGAAGAACGGGTGGACACAGGGCTGTAAAAGGAAGCAGTGCTCAAGGAAAGACTAGATCCCTAGCTAGAGGAAGCTTACACAGTCATAAGAAATATTGAAGGCAAGCTTGTGACTCTATAGGATACACAACAAAAGCTTTAGGCTAATAGCACAGGAGAAATGACCGAGAAGATAGTGGAAGATGCGAAGTAGGTGGTAGCTCAGTGCACAACCGAGGTTGTGGTCATATGGGTCGAGCTGGACAGGCTTCGTGCAAAGATCTCTGTGCCTACTGAGTGACTCGAGAGTGAGTCATGATGTTTGTGTTGGGGGCCTGTTGGGAGAGGGATCCCCTAAGGGCAGTTTTGGGGCTAAAAGCCCATGATTAAGTCAACTTTTTCAATAAAATTGCAAATTCTCTACATTTTGTGGTTGTGGAGTGTGAAGGTGTCATGTGTCATAAACTATAGTCTATGTTTATTTTTGTAAACTAAATTCAACTATAAGAGATATACCCATGGTCTGCGGACCATGGGATTTTATAAAAAGAGTTAAGCTCTAAGTAATTTTGGATACATATAATGTAAGTGAGTCATAGCTCTGAAGTAAGAAGTCTAAGTCTTGGGTCATAGCGTAGGTAGAGGCTTTGTAGTTGAATGCACAGAGGCCTAGGGTAGAAGGCTGCAGCTAAGTGCGCGGACCCCAGTAGCTGTGTGCACAGGGTGGATAGAGTCTGTAAACACTTGGAAGATATCAATAAAGAGAAATATTTGGTATTCCTATCTTTTTTATGTTAGTACATCTTGATATTTTATGTATGAATTTCCTTTATTATTCTTATGTGATGTGCGAATGAATGCAATTACGTTGAATAATTGAATGAATTTATGATTATCTGTTTACATGGTGTTAACTATAATTATTTGATAAGATAAGAAAGTCACTTAGATTAATTGGGGAATATGCATGACACACTGCCATAGTAGCGCAAGAGTACTGAGCAGTAGGCTAAGGCTGCGCGAAGGTTGATCGTGCCCTTTCATGGAGGTATTGAAGGATGGAATAAAGGGATCATCTTGCAATCCCTAGAACGAAGATACCTACACGAAGGCAGGGATAAAGGGAATCAAATGACATCAGAACCATCTTAGTGTGTAGAAACTTCGTTCCAGCATCCCCCCATACTACTTCAGGTGAGACTTCAGTCCGCACTCCATGGGCTGAAGCCGAAAGGGCCAATAGTGTATGGATTTCTTTAGCTAATTAACATTGAACCTAGGTTAGGCCCCCTCAAGCCAACACCTATGTAACCGATAGAATGGGCTCAACTAGATTGGAGTGCAGATTTGTGCCATGTGTTTTAATGTTCCAATGTGATTGTTGAAGAGGAAGAAGAAGACCCACGAAATATTAACATTCCAAAGACACAAGGATATCGCTAAGTCGAAGGACTGAAATCTGAGAACCCAGATATATCAGAGCCTTTGAGAACTAAACAAGTAAATATTGGATTTGAAGTTGAGCATAAGGTTGCAAGGATAGGAGACTATTGGGACAAAGATATAGTTGATAAGGTAATCGAACTACTATGAAAATACCAGGATCTATTCCCAACAAAGTTCTCAGATTTGAAGGGATCATAGGAGATTTAGGTGTAATGAAAATCACTTTGAAACATGATGCAAAGCTCGTCAAGAAAAGACCTTATCAGCTCAATCTGAAGTATAAAGAAAAGGTGCACCAAGAGCTCGATGGCGAAATTATTGAACCAGTAGAGGAATCTAATTAGGTGAGCCCAATGGTGGTGTAAGAGAAGAAACAGAAAGGCGAAATCAGGATACGTGTAGATCTGAGAAATTTGAATGATGCATGAATGCATGATCCATTTCCAACACCATTTACAAATGAAGTATTATTGAATGTTGGTGGACATGAGGCTTATTCATTTACTGATGAGTTCTCAAGATAGCATCAAATAAAGATCATGCCAGAGGATCGAAGCAAGATGACCTTCGCAACGAAGTGGGGTTTATTTTAGTATACAGTAATGCCATTTGGATTAAAGAATGCACCTACAATATTCTCTCGAGTAGCCATTGCGGCCTTCAAAGAGTTTATTCATAAATTTTTGGAGGCTTATTTTGACTATTGGATTGTGTTTGGGTTGGTGAAGCGCCATGTTGCAAGTTTGCACCTTATGTTGGATACATGTCAAAGGTATCAGATCACGTTGAATTTGAAGAAGTGCATATTCTATGTGCCCCTTGGAATTTTTCTCGGCCATGTAGTATGTCAGTAGGGATTGATGGTGGACCCTGTGAAGATCGTTGTGATCATGAATTTGGAAGTTCCCAGGAATTTAAAATAGTTGCGCACGACCTTGGACACACTTGGTATTATAAAAAATTTATCAAGGCGTACGCTTAGATAGTCGTGCCTATGGAAAAATTATTGAAGAAAGATGTGATGTTTTGTTGGGATGAAGAATGTTAGCATAGTATTGATGTATTGAAGGAAAATATGGTGACTGCACCAATCTTGGTGTTTCCAGACTGTAAGAAAAAATTGCATGTGCATGTAGATTCCTCTTGCATTGCGCTTGGTGTAGTATTGACATCGGCAGGAGAAGGAGAAATTGATAATCTGATAGAATTCACAAGCGAAAATTTATCAAAGGCTGAGAAGAATTATTCCACTACGAAGCGTGAAGCATTGGCGATGGTCTACGTGCTGCAAAAGTTTTGGCATTATTTGTTGGGCACACATTTTGAAATGTATACAGATCACTCCACATTGAAGTACCTGGTCAATAAGCTTGTGTTAGGGGGGAAATCTATCGATGGGTACTGTTGTTTCAAGAATATGACTTCGAAGTGATTGTAAAGCCTGGAAGGCTGAATGTAGGACCAGACCACCCATCAAGAATTAAAATAGGTGAAGAACCAATTAGTTTGGAGGAATGATTTCCGGATGCACAACTCTTTTCTATGCATATTGTAGATGACCATTTTGTTGATATCATTCAATTTTTAACCACATGTATGGCTCCAGAAGGGTATTTCACTTAGCAAAAGAAGGAATTAGTGGTTCACTCTGTAGATTTTTCAGTTATTTCGAGTCACTTGTATAAGATGGGAATAGACGAAATACTACGAAGGTATGTTCCAGATTTTGAGCACGCTAGCACATGGAGGAGAAGTGGGAGGACACTATGTAGGGAAAGTGACTGGGTAGAAGATTTTGCACATAGTGTTATGGTGGTCGAAATTGCATAAGGATTCTAAGTTGTACTGCAAAGTGTGTGATGCTTGCCAAAGGATGGGAAAGCCTTCGCGAAGAGATGAATTTCCTTTAAATCCTAAGGTTTCTTTGTAGGCATTTTTTAAGTGGGCCATTGATTTCATAGACCCAATACAACCATCAAGAAACAAGACGGACATGCATTATATTATTACTACAATAGAGTATCTAAGCAGATAGGTGGAGGCGCAGCCAATGAAGGATTGTACAGCTGCCACCGCTGTGAAGTTTTTGTTTGAATATTTCTTAACATGATTTGTATGCCCTAAGGTGTTGATGAGTGATGGGGGTACACATTTCTTGAATGAAACAATTAGTGCGATGCTTGAAGAATTCTAGGTATACCACCAAAAGAGTACATCCTATCACCCACAGGAAAATGGAACAGTTGAAGCATTTAACAAATCTTGGAGAATGCATTGACAAAGGTCTACAACATGCAGAGGAATGACTGGGATGTGCACATACCAGCAGTACTATGGGCATATAGGACAACCTACAAGATGTTAACAGGCAAAACACCAGTTAGGTTGGTCTATGGGATTGAAGAAGTAATTCCTATGGAGTACATTGTGCCAATTCTACGTATTGAAACTTTAACAGAGATGGAAGATTGCAAGAACTTGGAGGAACAACTCGTGCAACTGGTGGAGTTGGAAGAGGACCGCTTTCTTGCAAGATTTCACTAGCAAGTGTAAAAGGAATGAGAAAAAACATGGTATGATAGGCATATTAAGCTGTGTAGTTTCAAAGTGGATGATTTAGTGCTGCTATATGACAGCAAGTTCACAATGTTTCTAGGGAAATTTCAAATGCACTGGTTAGGACCATATGTTGTTAAGGAGATCATAGATGGTGGCATAGTTCATCTCGCGAAGCTGAATGGAGAACCATTTCTGGGGAAAGTGAATGCAAGTAGGTTGAAATTGTATATAAGGGATCTTGCCCCTACATAATGACTACATGGTAGCAGAACAGCTGTAGCACTATAGGCAATTGCAAGGGAGCATGGTACTATAAACTAAGCTTCCCGAAGAAGAGAAAAAGATAGGAAGGTTGTTGCGTGATGGAGGCAAGCGGTGCAAAAAATGAAGTTGTGATGGACAAGTTGTGCCACAGGAGGAGGTACCGCGCATCCAAGTCCAAAAATATCCATTGAAGTCACTGTTTAGATTTGAATTCAAAATCGCCAATAAATCTGGCATGTTGGGCTACTGCAAAACACTTTACTTTCTCAGAAATTGGTTTATGCCCCTTTTTTTTCGCTATATGAATTGACAAATTTGGGAGGAATTCATTTCCAGTGTGGAATTCACAAAGTTTCCTACAATCATCCAGTAGCTTATCCTCAAACAAATGTCTACTCCTATAAGTTTCGAAGCCGTAATATCTCAAGTAAATACCCCTGAAGTTTTGTTAATGGAAGCTATGCGCTTACTGCCTATGGCACCAAGGTTGCCAAGGCCAAAGCAGTTGGTTGCTAAGGAGAAGACAAAGAAACATGTACCAGTGAGGCAGTTACTGAGGAAGAACCTGAAGGTTTAACAGAAGGAAAAGAAGGATAAGGCAAAGAAGCCAAAGGAACCATTGAATTTGGAGGCAAAAGAACTCTGCGATGGTGTGGATGAATTAGATGTTGAGGAGGGCGAGCCTATCATTAGGCTCCTAGAGTATATCCCTCCACGGAAAGGGAAAACAAAAGTAACAAAGGACATGGATTCGGGTAAATTTATGGTGTCTCTGCACCACTATTAACAGAAGAGGTAGTTTTTGAAGGTACGCATCCCGGCGTTGAAGTTAGAGGATTGGGATCTCACAAACCAGAATAAATTCCCTCACCTAGCTACCCATAAGTACAAGATGAAGATTTACTATGAAGAAATAGGGGTTACAAGGCTGGAAACCATGAAATGGGTCAAAGGCATCGAGCAGGCTGAATTATTGTAAATGCTTTGCATATTACACTTCCACCAGTTGATTATCAACATTGTTTATGTGTGCCAGCTGCTCACACTGGTGCATGATGGGTGCTTCTGGCTTAGTGAACCAATCCCTATAACCGATATGCTCATTCATAGAATTATGAAGCTTCCCTATAAAGGGGAAAACCTCGCCAAGGAATTTGAAGGAAAAAGAAAAGAAAATGAGTTAACAGATAAAATGAACACTGATTTTGGGTTGATCAAAAAATTTCACGGATATTCTATCTGCTCAATTCAAGAACAAGCGTTGTAGTTTGCTGCCCAAATTTTAGCTGGGAATATAATGAGGAAATGTCATGTTGATGAAGTTCTAGCGCCATTCATTTCATTGGTTTCACAGTGCGTGAAGGGGGTGCAGTACAATTGGGCACAATACTTATGTAAAGAATTATTAATGAACTGTCGTGAATCATTGGAAGATAGAAAGGAATTTCACTATGAGTGGCTCTTGTTGCTAATTTTACTAGTAGCATGGCACCAGCTGGAGGATAGTCAGTTTCCTCTGTAGGAAGGAGACTTACTAGAGGGAGCAAAGTTCGCTTCGCTATGGGAAATGAAGGATCTAGAGAGGATCAAGGAATCAAATATTTTTTGGATATTGGTTGAAATGGACCTCGACACAGTAATTAGTCAGTTGCCAAGGTTCTCTCCAACCTTGTTTGAGTAGTTGAGGGCCTTCGTGGAGTTTAAGGTCGACTTCCATAATGTCTCTATCTGGGTGAGACGAGACCCTAAGCAAATCTGGCACAAGTTTCCTTACCTAGTATCGGAGACAGACGTGAAGGAAATTGTGGGGATTTGGCCAACAGAGTGGTGAAAACCCACGACAGTTGGCGCAAGTATGAGTCAAGGTAGAGAAAGATATATTGTGTTGACAGTTGTTATGTAGAAATGAAAAGAAGTAGTGCAAGCAGTGACGGAGGTATTGGCTGAGCAAAGGAAGAAAGAAGTTGTTGCTAAGGCAGTTGCTGAAAAAGAGCATGCTCAGAAAGAGTGCGCTAGACAGAAGGGCATAGTGGAAGTTGAAACATCAGCTTCCTAGCATACAGACAAATAGGAGCAATTAGAGAAGGAAGGAGGTGGGGGTGACTTGCAGAGAACTACTTTTAGGTTGTCGAAACGGAAAAAGGAGACAACGACACAACCAAGGGAGAAGCACAAGTCTGATGGGAAATCGTGCATTGACTCAATGGTCCTCAGAGAAGAGGACCTCATGAAATCGAGGATAATGTCCATGATACAAAAACTAAGCTCTAGACAGAGTTTGAACCACAATACATGCAAATGGTAGGAAGCATCCAAAAGGATCTGCATGAGCTGCAGATCTAAATAGGCAGGATTCAAGCGAGCATAGGGAAAGAGAGTGGGATGCAAGTGAGCCTGGCATAAGTAAGCCAGAGCATGTTGGAGACAGAAAGGACTCTGGACCTCAGATTCATCTCCTTACCAGAAGGATCAGTTTTTGCAGAAACAGAGGAAGATCGTGCCCAAATGGGAAAGATCAAAGGCATGGGGATGAACTTAGTCGCACTGCCCCTTCAGGCCCTCCATGCACTTCATTAGGGGGGCTCGAATGAGCTTTGAATCAAAGAGAAATGGGCACTTGAAGTGATCAACGAGGTTAATTTAAACAATGAGAAAATATTTTCTGAGAAGGCTCAGGCCTTGAAAGAAAAGAAGGCACTAGAATCATGAAGTCAAAGCCTCGAAATAGCAATCACCAGGCGTGTAAATATATGCCACAGTTACATATTTTGGAAGACGCCACAACCATGGTGAATGACAGGAAATTGGCTATTATAGTCTGAGAATCAAAAGATGAGATAGCAAGAGTCATGTTTGACTTCTAGATGAAGATATTAGAATTACAGCTTGACCTATAACTAACTACTCCACCTGAGGTTAGGCAGCAGATGACACAACCATCAAGGAGCACATGGCTACTCTGAAGAATGTAGTCAAAGGTTGTGACTTCCTTTTCTACCACGCCATGGAGCTATGGGACACTTTGCAAGAGGACCCAAACCTACAGAGATTAAGTACATAAATCAAAGAGGCCCTCCAGAAATATGATGAGATCAAGGTGACTATGTGCACATTGGCACCAATACAAGGCTTCGCATGCCTACAAGAAGGGAAGTTGTTGCAAGAACAAGTTCAGGAATTGTAGCAAAAAGAATCAGTGTTAAAGCCTTGGCTTCAACCTTGGACAGAGGAGACCAGCCATATTTCTCAAACCATTCAGGAAAAGCTAAAAGCTTTGCAGCAGACTCATAGGACCATGAGTCTATCAGGGGAGAGACCAACCACAAAAAGGTTAGTCGAAGAGGTGAAGTAGGTTGCAGTACAATGCATTATGGAGCTAGAACAATTAAAGAAGTATTTCAGCGAGCTCCACCACAAAGTAGAGAATCTGGTTGAGTGACATGAGAGAGAATCACCATATTTGTGTTGGGGGCCTATTGGGATAGGGTTCCTAGTGTCAAGTTTTGTTAATCTAATGAAATTTTGGTTAAGAATTTTTGTAAATAATGTAAAGTCTCCACGAAATGTGGAAGCGAAGTGCGCAGCTAAGTAAGAGTCAAAAGGGGCTTTAGCCCCTTGTATGGGTAAGTGATAGGATGGTTTTGAGATTCACCCATAGGCCAAGGGCCATGGTATTGTAATAGAAAGGCTATAAATATTTGAGTCATAGCGAGTCTAGGAAATAACTTTTGAGAAAGAACAAGTGTAAGGGCAAGTGGTAAGGTAGGAAATATTTGTTTTCCTATACTTAGGTGAAAGGGGAAGGCTCCTGCAGTTGAGTGCACAGAGACCTTGGCAAGTCTGCAGCTAAGTGTGTAGGCCCCTGTAGCTGAGTGCGCAGGGCAGAAGAGTCTGTAAATTAAATGTTGAATCTAATAAAGACTACTTTGGACCAAATCTATTGCATATGTGCCTTGTTCTTAATTTTGTTTAATTTTATGCATCATTTCTTAATGATTTTATTTCTATGAATAAAGTGTATTCTCTACACGAATCTATTAAATTGTTACTATCTATGCATGAAATGAGTAAGGAACTATTTTCGTGAAGATGTGGTTGTAACTATTTGGATCAGGTGGATCTGCGTGAAGGCTGATCTAGGGTTAGTCTTTTATGGGAAATTTTTTTGAATCTACCTCCTTTATATATGATAAGTATGACTGCATCCCTTCGTGAAGTTGTGGAGGTCAATAGAATAAAGTTGTAGTAGTAGACCATAAGAAGCTATAGATCCATGTGAAGGCAGATCTTAGCTACAAGAGCTTCAAAATACACATCACATGGTCTCTGGATTCAGAAACTTGGTTCTAGTGTCCCCCAATACTGCTTCAGGTGAGATTGAACCTACGCTACATAGGTTGTTTCTGAAAGGGCCAGAAATTAGGGATATTTTGGTTGGCGCAAATAACTCTAAACCTAGGTCAAGGCCCCTTAAGCCAACAGGGATCATCAGGCATATATCATTGAGATGGACACATTGGCTTTAGGTTGGGCTAACCTAGGTTCAGTTCTTTTCCAAATACAAACAAAACCCTCAATCACTGGTCCTTTCGGCATTGACCTGCAAGCATATTTCAGTCTCACCCAAAGTGACTATGGGAGGATGCAGAACCAGGTTTCTGCAGCCTTAAGGGATGATGCAATGTGGTATTTTTTTGTTCTTTTATCTTTAAAATTCATAAGTTACTTCACATTCATACATTACTTTGCGGCATTACATTCATCACTTAAAACATATCATATACATCCATGAAACTTCACTATACTAAAATAAAGTGCAATTTCTATGCTACTATAGATAATAAGAAAATAAATGTAAGAAGACATATATTTTACCATGGTTCATCCCAATGTGGGACTACGTCCACAAGAACTGTTTCTTATAATAGAGAATTTATACAAAAAACACTTTGTGTCTTGCGCAATCAGTTGCAGGTAGTCCACACACTCAACTGCGGACTTAGGCCTCTATGCACTCAGCTACAGATCCTTTCCTTCTTGCCCCAAACCATAATTCAAAAAGATACAACCATTAATACATGATGTGATTCTTCAAGACTACATTGTCCCCTTATTTATTATTCATCCCTACTTATACTATTACATCGAGGGATATATCATCGTAATACCATGTACCTGTTGGGACTCACAATTGACCAATTTTTGACCTTATCTTTTGCTGTATATTTACCCTTTTTACAGTCATAAGCAAAAGCTTTTATTTCATAATGACATATTAACCCCAAGGTATGAAGTAACCTTCCGCAAGTCTATATTTAATTGTTTATTTCATATTCGTAAGTATCTTTTTACTTATCCGTGGAAACGCTGACTAAAATTGTCAAACAACTGTCATAAGCTTGCAGGAGTATAATGAATAGTTGCTGCAACACGAAGAACAGCAACTACGCAGTTGCTGCAACACGCGCAAGATGCCACAATACCAGCAACAATAATTACCTAAAGCAAGCTATTTTGTAATAGCCACGGACAACAGATGGCAGCTATCTAAAGAATGGCAACGTGGCATAACCAAGCAGAAGTTTAGAGAAGAAGCATACAGTCAGCATGAATAGCATGGGGAAATGGCGAAGGATATGACAATCCCGAGAAGACAATCAGTTATCCATCGTGTAACAGCCAAAGCTCCAGAAAAAGATGCATTATCACATGGTTGTAACAACATTCTAATTTGCTTATTTTTGACACAAAGTATTAACTGAAAAGCTGTAATATTCTATTGTAGTAGATGTCTCCTCTATAAAGAGGAGACATCTACATGAAACGAAGGGAGTAGTCGGTCTGTAATTAAGGTTTTGAAGAACATCAGCAAGTCTGAGTTCCATTGTACTTAATCTTTTTGGCAGATGAATATAAAACTGGTTTTGAGCACTTAAGTCCGTCTTCGTCTTCTCGGGGAATCTTGTGAGAAGGACTGGGCCCACCTTCCTCACAAGATTCACCCATTTACTTCCATGTTGATTGTGTAGATGTATGCTAAGTTCTTCTAGGTACTCTGTGTGGATTTGACAGCATTTCCTCTGGTATCCTTTGCTTTACTAGTACTCTGTTTTATTGCTTTTTGAGTTTGTTTCTCACCGGTGAATGAGAGCGCTGTGTGCATTAGCAATTCTGATAACAGGGGCAGGTGCTGGACATCCCCATCTGGAGGATAGGGTCCTGATCCTCTGCCAGCAGAACGTTCATTATTTCGTTTCTCAGATTTGTAATTCTAATTAATTGTTTTCATTTTAAAAGTACTGTAATGATATAACGTAAGAAGTACGTATACTACAGCTTTTGATGCTTTTGGACTTTTAGTACATACAGTACGCAGTGTCTTTGAAATAAAAGGACTTTCCCTGGTCGATAATTAATGTGGTACTTGAATGTTTAATTCACAAACAATTCAACTAGCCAACATTTTGGCGCCGTTGCCGGGGAAGGCAACTAAAGAAATCTAAAAGCATTAATGGTTTCTTTGTGGAAATAACAGGTGTATGAGAGGACGCAAGAAACCCAATTTTATGGGCGGCAAAGGAGGAAGGAAGACTTTCATAGACGAAATCATCTCTAAGGCTGAGACATCACAGCGGACAAGTTCCTGGAGACCCCAGATCCAACAATCCTCACAGACAGACCAGCAGACGGAGGAGGTGATAGGACCTGAGAGGAAGCTGGAAGCACCAGAATACTCTAAAGAACCGGAAGAGGAACCCGAGGAAACAGAAGGCACAGAAGACAAGGCGAGCGATTCAGGGAAAATCCCGATGGAGGATAACAGAACAGAAGGGAGAGGGGAAAACTCGCTCTCTACCCTGGAATTCCCTATTGGGGAACTTCCGAGAGGGACGACCCCCATGAAAAATATTCCACTCTCGGCGTTACCCAATTTCCATGGATTGTCCTCCGAAGATCCAGACGAATTCCTTTTCGAATTCGACATACTGTGCAGAAGCTATGATTACATAAATCCTAATCAGAAGCTGAAACTGTTTCCAGCAACATTAAAAGGGAACGCATTGAGGTGGTTTATGAGCTTGGGAGTTCAGGCGATCACCACATGGGACCAAATGAAAGAAGGATTTCTGGCTAAGTATCAAGACTACTGTCGGACAAGAGAAAGGAAGGAAGAATTGTTCAAAATGGTCCAGAAAGAGGATGAATATTTAGAAGATTTCGTGGAAAGATTACAGTATAATTTGCAGCGGTTTGATCATCCTAACATGAGCAAAGATATTTTGAAGACCATACTGCTAAGAGGAGTAAGAGATGATTGCCTGGACATACTGAACATGCTTGGAAAAGGGGACATTTCTAAAGAACCATTTGAGGAAATTATTAGGCTCTGTATGCGATGT